>OMNZ01108412.1:10199-20204 GCA_900303255.1 Lesueurigobius sanzi
TAAACTTTCCACGTGAAAGTTAATATGTTAAGAGAACAAATTGGCTTGCCGTTTTTCCGACAGTGTCTCCCCTTAAAGACATAATATTTAGAAGAAGAATATTTAGTTGTTTGCACAGGATATTGAATCTTCGGTGACACTTATCGGCATTGGCCTTTGAAAAACCCATAT
The DNA here is from genome assembly GCA_900303255.1 of Lesueurigobius sanzi. Lineage (NCBI taxonomy): Eukaryota > Metazoa > Chordata > Actinopteri > Gobiiformes > Gobiidae > Lesueurigobius > Lesueurigobius sanzi. Next base: position 10,371 of record OMNZ01108412.1, read on the forward strand.
CGGTCGACGTCTACACCTAAACGTTTTTGTTACGTTTTACCCCACAAAAGTATGTCAGTGGAATAAATGCTGTCCATTTGTTAGGCGGCACTGTGCGGGCCTACTGTCATCTGGACTTTAGCAGTGACGGCGTGCTCCTGGCCAGTGTGGGGGCCGCTCCGGACTACATGCTGACACTCTGGGACTGGCAACAAGAGGAGGTGGTGCTCAGCTGTAAGGCAGTGTCCCAGGAGGTGTACCGAGTGAGCTTCTCCCCCCATAACCCTGGCCTGCTCACCTCCGCGGGATCCGGGCACATCAAGTCAGTCTCAGTCTAAAATGTCCAGTCTTTGTCATATTGGAATCCTTGCAATGATGTGCTACAAGGAAACACATATTTTACTTAGACTTAGAAGAGAGACAAAGGGGTTCAACCAAAGGTACTATATAAAACACTAGATTGGACATCACCGTAGTGATACATTGGAACGAATGGCAAGCTCTGGCGGCCATCTTGTGACTGGCCTTTCAAACATAGTGCAATGTAAATCAATAGGAAACTACAATGGAATATTAGGGCCACATTGAGGAAAAAAAAATATCACAAACTTCGAGAATAAAGTCGTAATTTATGAGAATAAAGTCATAATTTATGAGAATAAAGTCGTAATTTATGAGAATAAAGTCATAATTTATGAGAATAAAGTCATAATATTACGAGAATAAAGTCATAATAATCTAACCTGTTTTAGAGGAAGACATTTGGTAAAATGAGGGCCGTACTTTAGGATAGGTTTCACAAACAAGGAGATACTTAATCTTTTGGCACATCAGCATCTTATCATCATAAGTATTAGGACTTGGAGGAAGTCGCTGCTTTTGTGGAGGGGGAAATGGCTGGAACTGGTCAACTGCAGGGTTATCGGTGGATGCATCAGCGGGCCATTCAGAGGGGTTTCGTGGTGTCTCAAAAAAGATCCGACTGATAATTAAGATTCTGGATCCAGAGGGAGTGGAGCTCCAGTGAGCACGGCGTCTCTGACGCCAGCAATACACCTGCAGAGGCCCCAACGCCTAGTCCCAGGCTGAGTCGTAGCTCACGGGCTGTGAGTCGGGGCATACTATTGCACCTATGGCATTTTATACCCTAGATTGAGCTTATATCCAGGTTTATATGAGATATTTGACATTGCATCACCCAGCCTGTGAGTCGTGGCTCACAGGCTGGGTCATGGCTCACGGGCTCTGGGTCATGGCTCACGGGCTCTGAGTCATGGCTCACGTGTTGTGAGTCACGCAATTGACATGCAATGTCAAATATCTCATATGAACCACAGATCGTTTTTTGAGACACCACGAAACCCCTCTGAATGGCCCGCTGATGCATCCCTGCAGTTGACCAGTTCCAGCCATTTCCCCCTCCACAAAAGCAGTGACTTCCTCCAAGTCCGTCTGGTTCTTTCTCCAGAAAAGATGCATGGATTATGATTGTCACGGAAGAATGATTTTTTTAAGCAAAGCTGTATTGTTTTATGTATTTTCTTTCCTTCTTTATTCTGTGCGTCCACGTTAGATTCTGGAAAATGGCCAACACAGTCACCGGACTCAAACTACAAGGCCTCATGGGACACTTTGGAAAGACCGCCGTCACTGACATTGAGAGCTATGTGGTGTTACCTGACGGAAAGGTAAGAAGTTAGGCCTTACTGTGCTGGGTGACTTTTACTTTTGGAAAACTGGAAGAAAGAATTCTCCAAACAGAGGGTCCCTAAACTAATATTAACTTAATTGTGTGGTGTAGGTAGTTTTCGTACTGACATACTACTTACGGGCTCTCAATCCAAGAGCGGTGCTTTTGGGTCAATGTGAATCCAGCTGCAGTACTCAGCGCTGGTCTCAGAGTGGCTGAAACATCTGATTTGTTCAGGGGAGATTTGGGATGTTTTCTTTAGTTTTTGAATAAACTAGTTAATGGTGACTAAATCTGTAACAATTCGTCTTGTTTTTTTGGGGTTCAAAACTCAATTAGGCTTGGAATTAAATATAATATAAAGAATCCCTCTGAACAAACCTTCTAAATATTGTTAAGTCCAAGACTGTAAAGTTTGATGGCATTGCAGGTGAATATATAATATATAACTGTTTACATTCAGGTGGTTGATAAAGTGACATTGCAGATATTATAAACACTGAGGTTATTACACATATTAAGTATTGTTATTGCACATATAACTATACAGTAGAATTGTAGAGTCTGACAGCGGTGGGTATGAAGGACCTGCTCCTTCTTCACTGAGGGTGTCTCAGTCTGTCACTGAAGGAGCTGCTCAGCTCCTCTACAGTCCTGTGCAGTGGGTGAGAGGCGTTGTCCATGATGGATGTGAACTTGGCCAACACCCTCCTCTCACTCACTCGGGGCCCAGCAGATGAGTCGAGGTGTAGACTGTTGGTTATACATAATACCTCATGGAGATGTTTGTAAAGGACAAGGACAGTATATACTAAATGAATGGTGACCATTTGGTGTGAACTTGACATTGCTCTGCTCTGTCCCAGGTGGTGTCGGGCTCAGACTGGGGTAACCTGCTGCTGTGGGATGGGCACTCCATAAAGGTGGAGATCTGCCGTAAAGAGGGCCGCCCCTGCCACAGTGGGGCTGTCCTGCCCTTCGCCCTGGAGGAGGGTCAGCTGCTCACCACTGGTGCAGACGGAGCTGTGCGGGTAAACCTCTCATAGGGATCAGTCCACCTGGAGTTAGAATGAGTGTAATGTTTGCTGAACAGTGATGGGATTTATGGCTCTTTACAGGGAACCGAGTCTTTGGGATCTGGTCATTTCAGAATTGTTCAAAAGACTCTTTTCTATATTGATTTGTTTTTCATGATGCTAGACAGGACCCTTTGAAAAACATGCATAACAACGCAATCATTTAAAATGACTAAAATTTATATTTTACCTTAGTTTGAGTAATTTTGACTAGAATAATAATGGAACAAGAATTTTCACACTTAATACATATAAAAATAACTTCTCTTTTACTAAATCTCATCTCATCTCAACCTGATTTAGACCTGGTTCAGTCTTGATTTAGTCCTGGTTTACACCTGGTTTACACCTGGTTTAGACCTGATTTAGACCTGGTTTAATCCTGATTTCGTCCTAGTTTTAAGATTGTTATTTTTATTGTAAGATACTATTCGAGCTACTGTGACAACGCAATTTCCCTTGTGGCTCAATAAAGTCTATCTAATTCCTGATTTCGTCCTGGTTCTGTCCCGGTTTAGACCTCTTTCAATGTTTAAAGAATCATTTGGAAAAAAAAATTTTATATATTTGAAAGTGGATACATTTATACTTTTACTTAAATACATGTTTATACCTGTGTCTGTACTTCTACATAAGTAAGAATATTGAGTACACCGCTGCGGATTTCTATGCGGATTTCTAAGGATTTCTATGAGGGTATTGTTTTCTTTCTAATTCCTTTCTAACAGAGTGTTGTGTACTGTGATGCTCAGGGCTGGGACTTTGAGAGCATCAACAGTGCGGACAGCCACGGAGAGAGTAGCTGCTTCGAGCTGGAGCCCATGAACGAGCTGGTGATAGGGCACAACATCAGCCTGAGCTCTTTGGTGTGCAGCGGGCAGATGGACTCCTTCATCTGGTATGCTCAGGTCCGTAAACCACACATCCACTACTGCCCCCTGCTGTTTGACATCTTAGAAATCACATTTTCACAAGACAAGCAGAATTCAACACTGCAAAAAGTACTCTAGAAATATGTAAAAAGTTTTTTACTTTTAAATAAAAAAAAAAAAGATCTCATCGCTCTTCCTGATAAGAAATGTACTATAATGTTTTGAACACACACAACAACCTGCTTATACTGTCAAGACCCAGAGAACACCCAGAATGTGTGGGTGCTGTAGAGGTCTGAGCCATTCTGTCTCCATACTCCAGCTGTATTTTACTGTGTTCACGCTGCTTTTAGTCAGCTCCAGTAGGCTTTCACTGGGACCTCTCAAAACATATGAGAGGACCCGGCGACCGTGCAATTTTCAGTCGTACATTTGTGAGCAGCTAATTGCGGCTCGTAACCCCCTGTACACGGCACCAGAGACACATGCTCAAGCTGAAATCAGCCACACTTTAAATTTGCCCTGCAATTAAAAGTCTTGTGGTGAAAATCACACAGTGTCTGCCAAGCTTTAAACAGATTTAACCTCTCTTTTTTTGTAATAGCATTTCCTGTTTTTATTAGCACTTCCTGTGAGCTGAAATTCCATTGTTGTCAATGTAAGTGAGTGAAGAAAATAAAAAGGGAATCAACAAAAAACTTGTGGCTCAGGTTTAGTTTCAGTGGAAGGACGACATGAAAAAAGTGACCTAAAATTATTTTTTTGTGATATTATCCCTGACTTTTTGTTGTTAGTCTAATTGGCTAATTGTGTATGAGGAACTCAGGACCAAAGCTGATGGATATATTTACACAGCAGTTTGTTGTAAATGTTACACAACAAAAATCAAAGCTCAAGTCAGACCTGCAGTTTGACCAGAAACACAAAATGCAACTTCCTGATGAATAGCCCCCCAAAATGGCATTGCGCTTTCAGATGCATTTACTGACATACGTGTTTTACGCAGCAAAATATCCCAAACTTGCAAATTAGTGACAGCTGATGTGGAATTATCCATTTCTGTTGTTATTTGCTACACCACAGGGAGGAAAAAGGCCTTTTTGCAGGAACATGTGTGTTTTTTTTTCAGGCCAACCCTTTGCAACCTTATTTTATTGTCAAACACCATAATTTATGATTATTTCACTTCCACCGTGATTCCCTAAACTTTACCAAATGTTTGGAGCCATGTACACCTATGATGTAAATACATGTTTTTTGGAGAAAAAGGCCTGGGGCTTAAGAGGTTAACTAATCATAAAGTTGTGAGACCCCCATGATCCCACTTGGTGCCGTTGCTGTCCTGGAGAACTATGGATGGTTGCTGATCTGCTTGCCCTGTGAGGTTGGAGCTTTTCACCTTTTTGCCCTTTTTAAGACCATGCTCGGTAGGAGGAGACTGAGCTCATGTATTCTCTCTCAACTAATGATAAATCTTGTGATATAGCATAGTATACCTTTGCAGTATCTTTTAAATACATATACAATATAATAATATACTTCTACTGTAATACAAAGCTAATTATTATGTCATGTGCAAATTGTGTTGGTGACTGACCCAATCTCACTTAGAGACAAAACACATCAAATGTTAATGAATGTAAGAGCTGGAGCTCGTGTCAGTAATGTTCGTATCAGCACAGATATTAATTGATGTAAATTGGAATGAACCGGTGCAAATTGCCAGTCATCAAGGTGGTTAATTCCATCCATCCATTTTCTTCCGCTTTATCCGGGGCCAGGTCGCAGAAGCAACAGTCTGAGCAGACTTCCAGATCTACGCACACTTCCTCCAGCTCCATCCCAAGGCGATCCCAGGCCAGCTTAAAGACATTGTCTTTCTAGCGTGTCTGGAACACCTCTCCAGGGAGGTGACCAGGAAGCATCCGAGACAGATGCCTGAGTCACCTCAGCTGGCTCCTTTTGATGTGAAGGAGCAGTGGCTCTTCTCCGAGCTCCTCCCGGGTGACTGAGCTCTTCACCCTATCTCTAAGTCACCCTGCGGAGGAAACTCATTTCGGCCGCTTGTATTCGCCATCTTGTCCTTTCGGTCATGACCTAAATCTCATGGCCAAAGGTGAGAGTAGGAACGTAGATCGACCGGAAAATCGAGAGTTTCATCACTGCAGACGCTGCACCGTTTCGTCTGTCAATCTCACGCTCCATCCGTCCCTCACTTGTGAACCACGTGGTTCATTTAATCTTGTAATTTAAAACAGTCAGAGTGATTTGGACTGCATTGTTTATGTTATTTCTGCTGCACTGCTGTGCTGCTCAGTTAAGCTGACTGTGGTCTGTGCAGGACACCATGGGGGCCATCTGGAAACTGGACCTGTCTTTCACCCACACGGTATGTCTTAACTAGGTTTTTCTTCAGAAGTATGTCCTGCCTCTACAGTTCACAGGCATTGAAAACTACAAATAGAAGAGCTGTGAAACTACTTACAGGATATGCAAAACAATACACAATATTGTACAAATAAACGTAAACTGTGGCAGCATATTCAATGATTATCCAGTGACCAGCAAAACACCACATTTCCCCATAAAATGTATAATATTGTATTGTTTTATGTAGCATTTCTTTTAATTTTGTTACTTTTACTCACACATAATACAGTATATGTATCATTCTATATTAATTATTGTTAATCTGTCGTGATAAATACTAGCCTGTCTAGATGCATGACTGAGCCCTATTATTCTATAGGGCTGAAACATCTCATCGATTGATCAACAAATAGTTGATTACCAAAACAATCGTCAACTATTTTTTTAATTGTGTTCTAGAATGAATTGACAGGTTTTTCAGTCAGACAAAGCAATAATTGCATATATCGTACCTAATTCTATACATGTACAGTATGTATTTATTTACTTGGAACCAACCCCATTAGCTTCCAAAAAAGTGGTTGCTAATCTTCCTGAGAAAATGAAGTAACGCAGTGATGGTTTCTTTGCAGTTTGTTTCAAATCATTTTTTCATCACTTTTTAGAAGTTTAGTTGTTTTTTCTGCTTCACCTGTTGAGCTTTGGACAAACAGAGCGACTGACGGAGCAGATGAGCAAATTCACTCCATGTGCATCCGTGTACATTTCAGCATCACAACATTACTCCATGCAGGCTTGATGCCATGTTTTCAGAGTGATTGGGTGAAAAGAAGAAGAAAAGAATGAAGTCTAATGTGTGGATATGTTGTGTAATTGCAGACCCCTGACCCCGAGTGCCTCTTCCAGTTCCACTCTGGGCCCATCCTGGGCATGGATGTGTCAAGGAGCAGCCACCTGCTGGCTACGACCGCCCTGGGCCGTGAGTGTGGCACCGACTCACACCAAGCTCTCATAGGCAACAGATCAAACTGTGATGTAGCTGTTGACGTGAGTCCAGTCACTTTTGCAGCTGAGAGTAGAGTAAAGCTGTATAGGGCTAGTGATCAGGTTACTACAGAATTGGTCACATTTATCCTTCCATTTGGTTAATCCGCATTTAGTCTGGGTTGCGTTCACAGTGTGCAATAACAGCATATGCCAGCAGGGGTTGTTAATGTGAATGTGTTAATGTTGAATGTTACAGCCACCTCTGTATCATATTATGTAATTAAATTAACATTGACATTGCTAAATAACCAGTTAACATTATTTAAATGTATTAATAATATGAGACAACAAGTTTTAGAAATGTATATTGATTGAAATGCATTCACCCATATGAAATGACCAGTATCGGTATCAGTATTATTGATAAAAATGACCCCAAAAATATTGGTATTGTATTGATTAAAACACATGGTATGTTAAAAAACATAAGTGATGGTATCGCCCATCACTTATGACCACACACACCCTTTGTCCATGTGCTCCCTCTGCTCATTCAGTCAGTTGAGATGAGCAGCCTGCACGCTGAGAGCTGAAATGTTGCTGTGTCACTAATGTGTTCCTCCACAAGGGCTTGTCCTGGCATTATGCAGTACCCTGTGTCTCTCTCCCTGGCCGTGGTGACCATCTGAAACACGCTATATTATGCTTTTCAGCTGTGGGTCAGCTGTGAGAAAAGTGCATAATACGCATAATACCTTGTTTATTTAATGTGAAGGTTTGGACAGTACTTTTTGTAAGATTTCTGATTTTTTTTCTCACGATAATCGTGACTCAAAAATGTAGAATCGTGACATCTCCAGTTTCCTAAAGGCTGTGCTAATGACTGAAGACCCACCAGATGACTCTTTCTCAGACCTTGGCCCTAAGTGTTGTGACTGAATTTGCCTTGTTCCCACAGGTTCAGTGAAGGTATATGACTTTCTGTCCAAAAAGCAGCTGACGTCCGGTCGCTTCAACCAGGGGGGGACTGCTCTGTGCTGGGCCCCTGCGCTGGTGAGTCTGCCCAGCGTCTGAACTTGATTGTGATTTTTCTGACAGATATCACTTCACTTCTAAAAACGCACGTTGATTTTTGGTATCTGCCTTTATGATGGATGTATTTTATTGTAAGTTGTATTTAACATAAACTGCATCTTGTGTTCTTACTGTTTAACATATTTTCCTGCATTGTGACTTGTGTGCGGCACTTTGGCCAACTGCAAAGTTTTTAAAGTACTTTATAAATAAAGTTGGTTTCGCATGGTATATCGCCATTGCAATTTGATTTGCAATTTCAATATTATGTCTATTTATATTTTATGTTTTACTTCAAAACTGCTGTTATACATCACAGTCCTCATTCAATACATTTAAGCTCCATGTACAGTAGCTGCACCACATTAATTAAAAAAAATAATACAGCACTTTCAGGCAGAGAACACATAGGCAATGTTGACAAGTTTTATGCATAAAAGCCTTAATTTTATATAAAAACATAAAATTACAGATATTTATGTCAGTAATATACAGCAAAGGTTTCAAATTGATATCACTCAATTCACCGCAGTGTCTGTCCTTAATCGTCATGCTAAATCAACTTATTCAAGCTTTTAACCGTGTTGTAACATCGTTCAAAAAGAGACCTGGAGCAGTGTTTCACTTCATTCACACAGTTTTGAATTAATCCTGTTTGCGATATGGTCCTTTTGTGTTGACTTCTGCAGCACTTGGTTTTCTACTTCCTGGAACAATTACGTTATTGTCCAAACCCCCAAACTGTCCTGCACATTTTCAAGCCAATAATCCAATATTGGATAAGTTTTGAGCCGTTCATAGCGTGGACACAGAAAGTCCATCCAGCCACATGTTTAAATCAAAGCTAATTGTTTATTTTTACCATGCGATCCTCACTGTTGGCTGTAGGGGGCGCTCCAGGCCGAATCCTCATCATCCCTGGCACTACTATTTTTGAACATTGTGTCATCTTCACAGAGGCATTATTTGAATTTATAAAATGTAAAATATCAATGTACAGACATCCTAATGACAGATTTTAAGTCTGTTTTTAAAATGTATATGCATATGTCCACTTTGGGTGTAAGCCACAGTGTGATGTGCCTTGGCCCAGGTGGATCGAGGCGGGGGGCTACTGGTGGTGGGCTTTGAGGACGGTGTGGTGCGTCTCCTGGATGTGTTCGACCCCCAGCTTCTGAAGACTGTCCCAGAGCGGAGCAGTAGGGGTGCGGCCGAGCTACGCCTCCGACAGGCCTTCAAACCCCACAGCACGTGTGTGCGAGCGGTGGCATACGACCGCAACGCACGCATCCTCGCCACCGCTGTGAGTACAGAGTGTGGGATCGTGTTGTTAACCTCTTAAACCCTATAGGACCCAAATTGGGCACTAAAATCTCTCTCCCTCCTGTCCCTCTCTTCTTCCCCTCTCTCTGTCTGTCTCTTTCCTTCTCGATCTCTCCTTCCTCTCTCTCTGTCTCTCTCCTTCCTCTCTCTCTCTCTCTCTCTCTCTCTCTCTCTCTCTCTCTCTCTCTCTCTCTCTCTCTCTCTCTCTCTCTCTCTCTCTCCCTCTTTCCTTCTTCTCTCTCTCTTTCCCCCCTCTCTCTCTCTTTCCTTCCTCTCTCTCTCCCCCCCTCTCTCCCTCTTTCCTTCTTCTCTCTCTCTCCTTCCCCTCTCTCTGTCTTTCTCCTTCCTCTCTTTCCCCTCTCTCTCTCTCTCCTTCCCCTCTCTTTCTCTTTCCTTCCCCTCTCTCTCTCTGTCTCTCTCCCTCTTTCCTTCTTCTCTCTCTCTTCCTCCCCTCTCTCTTTTT
>OMNZ01108412.1:20580-40145 GCA_900303255.1 Lesueurigobius sanzi
CGGAGCAGTAGGGGTGCGGCCGAGCTACGCCTCCGACAGGCCTTCAAACCCCACAGCACGTGTGTGCGAGCGGTGGCATACGACCGCAACGCACGCATCCTCGCCACCGCTGTGAGTACAGAGTGTGGGATCGTGTTGTTAAACTGCGTATGACACATTAGAGAAAAAATGTTCACCAACACAACATAATTCTACTCAATATTTAGCTAAAATGTTTATCTAGTTTTATCTGGTATGACTTATTTTAATGTACATTATTTAACTTCCTTATTGGAGATGGGCACAGGAAGTACATACAGTTTACACACCCTAGCAGAATTTAAGATTTTTTTTTGCCTTTTTTCAGAGAATATGAACTCATGTTTTTTTTCACCCATTTATTTTCAAAAATCTGTCTTTACTCTTAATAAATACTTAATAAAAGATAAATAATGACAAAAGAAACTAACATACATAACGTTCGAGTCAAGCTACCGCTAGCTCCACAAACGCCACCTTCTTTTCTGGTATTAGCATAGCATAGCATTAGCAGAGACTACTCACCCTCGTAGTTGTGTATGTAGCCTCCTGGACCTCCCCAAAATAATCAACGACATCCCCAGGATAGTTGACTCGCTTTTCTGTTTATGCATCGAGTTACAGCTACAAATACAGGCTATGCTAATGCTATGCTAATACCGGAAACGGAAATTAAGGTGCCGTTCGTCGAGCTAGTGCTAGCTTGACTCAAACGTTATGGTTAGTGCTAGATAGTCGGCTCAGGATGGACTGTCTGATGTCATTTTGGATAGATCTATGAGTTGGTTTGTCTGAAAATATACCTAAACCTAAACCTATCCCCAACCCTAACCTTAACAATATCCCTGTTCCTAAACTTAATTTTTGTCATGCCATCTCAATCAATCGCCAATTGTCTCTTCAGTTAAACAATGATTAATTCACTCCACGTATTATATCCATCTAACTATTTTGTAATTACATCAGGATCAAAACCTGTCATATACACTTTAAATCCTTAATTTTGTAGACTAATATATATATTTTTTGTCAACATGCTGAAGAAAACTAAATAAAAGCAACTGATGAGACGAAAATGCTAATTTTACGACAGGACCAAGCTGGTGGTCCTTTATGCAAAAAATCCCTGAAGCCACGCAATATGAACTTGCTACTTGCTAATCTTTTGGATGACAAATTGTATATTAGATTAAAGTTGTGTTCATGTGACAGATTGATATGGTGCAGCTGAGAGAAGGTAACTGTTAAAATGCAGATTTTTTTTGTCTTACATTTTTGGTTAAATCTACATTTCCTGGGCCAATCCACATGAAACAACAGTCACAAAGTTCAATGTCTTCTCTGTCAGCAGTGTTGCTACAGTTAGCCTAGAAAAGTAATGTAATTACTGATTTGTGATTGCTCCTTTGATTGCTTGACTACTACTTGCGACAGTGGCGGTTTCGATTCAGGCAGGTGCACACTGTCGTAGTGTCCTTGGGCAAGACACTTCACCCACTTCTCGCCTCCAGTGTCTGCGTACACTGGTGTATGAATGAGAGGGTGAATGGGTGAATGTTTCCTTGATGCAGGTAGAAAAGCACTATAGCTACACAGTAAATGTGACTTTAAATTAGATTTTTAAAGTAACGAAATTAGATTACAAGTTACTTTATTAGTTACATTCAGAAGCTGCCGTCAACACTTCCACCGCCTCAACATACAAATGACAATCAGTACAAGACTCACTTTTCTCACAAGTGCATTTTTATGGTAACATACAATAAAATTGTGTGGCGAGTGAGTTGTCTCATATGTCACTCCACGAGACACAAGAAGAAAGCAAATATATCTTTTTACAAAGGAAAATGAGAAAGATAGTAACTCACTGAGACTTCTGCCCGGTGGCCGAGTGGACCATGAGGGCCTTTCTGTGTGGAGTTTGCATGTTCTCCTCGTGTCTGGATGGGTTTCCTCCGGTTGCTCAAGTGTCCCCCATCAACCCAAAACATGCACATTAGGTTAAAAAAAATCCTCCTGCCACGTGATTCCGTTAGCCTGGCTCCACATCTGGAGATGGGTCCCTGGCGCTGCACCGGTAGTAATGAGTTAAATTACTAAAGTAGTCATATTAGAGTAACTAGTAACTAAGTAACTCTTTAACACTTTCTGTCAGCATGTTTAAACTACGATCCAATTAGTGGACAATATTCAAAAACATGTGTGTGATGTTGGTTTATAGAAAGGACCATTAGAATAATATGGCAGATTTGTGAATCCAGTCATTACCAAATGATGATCAGGGAAATCATTTTTCTTTAAAAAAAAAAAACTATTTCTCTCCCATAGAGTTGTATTGGCCCCTACTCCATCTGAGCATTCTAAAACATGAACACAACCTATTAATCACAATCAAACCGAAATTGCAATTTATATGGTTTTAATTAGCAAGTCCCAATGATTGGTATTATTTCGATAGTACAATATCCTTAGCAAACAAACAACAACCTCATGGGGTCTTTATGGACCCTCAAGCTATTTCATCAAAATGTCAGAACAAAAACAGAAATAGCAAAGAAATAAAACTTGGAAGGCAAACGGAGGCGCATGGCTTTGAAGAAGGTAGAGCTCCAGCTGATGTTAGTCCATTCAATGAAGAGACCTCGGTATCGAACATTAGACTGAATCTTACATCTTACAGTACATGTTGTGCGGTGGAAGATCCTGTGTGAAACTGTGCTGACCTCTCTCTCCTCAGAGCTCAGACTGCAGCGTGTTCTTCTTTAGTACGGGGGAAAAGTATCATCCCATCGGCTTCGTGTCAGTGCCTGGTCCAGTGCAAGCTCTGGAGTGGTCCCCTCACTCCCATGTAAGTATGATAGTGATGTGATGTCACTTGTGTCAACCAGTCAATTTAACAGATTTACCCTAAATGGACAAGAGAATCAGCACAACAGCAGAGAAGGCGACTCAAGTGAAAGATTTTCGTACAAAAAAATATTTGTCAGTTGTAGCCTGACAAATTTCATTAATTTCATAGTCATTTATGAATCTGAAAAGGCCAACTGCTACAATTAGTCATTAGTAATGCAAGTCTAGGCCCCGTTTTTCATGTTAAATCCATGTTTACAAATGCCACAGGTACATTTACATGACTAAACAGCATTTTGTTTGGAGTGTATTCAGTTAAAACACATGATGCGATTAATTTGTGATTAATCCATGATTAATGCATTCATTATTTTTTTGACTAACATTGAGTTAAAGTGTTTAAAAATAAGGTGTTTTATGCATTTAAAAAATGTGAAAATTGCCTATATTTTTGGCATTGACTGGAAAAAAAGGCCAGGCAGATCTCCAAGGAGCACACTCACCTGGGACATGACCGCCTCACTCTTCTGCCCTCAGGCAAAAGTCATAGACTGTTAAAGACAAGAACCTAAAGAACAGCTTTTCTGTCAAATCCATCGCTCCAGTTATACAAAAAATATGTAATTTGACTTTTCTGTTTATTATTCAGAATGTTACAAACAATGATTTATTGATACTGCTGAAACAGTAAATGACAATAACAAATACATTACTATTCTTTTCTGTCCTGCTCTGTGTTCTGTTTCAGAGTGTGAGCTGTCTGCTGGTGCTCTGTCAGTCAGGCCATGTCCTGGAGATCCAGAGTCCAGACCCTGAGCAGTCCCAGCAGACCCAGTCCTATGAGCTGTCCACCCTCCAAACCAGAGCCTTCTGCTTCAAGAGCATCAAGTCACGCATAAAGGTACAGCTCAGCACCACAGATGTGCCGTATCTCCAAAAGTCCATGCTGCTGGTGTGATGGAGCTCCCATTGTTTTTCAGCGTGACAAGGAGATAGCACGACGGCAGGTTGTGAAGGAGAAGGAGCGTAGAGAGCGTGAGGAGTGGAACCAACAGGCCGAAGACTCCACTCTGGAGCCAGAGAAGGAGGAGGAGGCAGAAGACCTGCCCCCCATCTATATACCCAGCCCCCCCAGCCCGATCTGCTGTGGATTCTATTCACAACCTGGAAGGTTCTGGCTGTCTATGGTAAGGGCCACTCCAGAAAAGCCAACAGGAGGAACATTTAAACAGCCAATACGGGGCCACGTTGTCCTAAAGTGCATGACATGAAAGGTCATGGCTTACATTTGTATTGTGTTTAGAATCCTGTGTCACAAGTTTCTCAAAGCTCAACACTGTAGTCATTATTCTTTCATTCCATACTTGGTGGTGGTAAGCTACTACTGTAGCCACAGCTGCCCTGGGGCAGACTGATGGAAGCGAGCCTGCCAATCTGCGCCATCGGCCACTCCACCAACCCTACCATTCACTCACACACTGCCTTTATACAGCACAACAATAGTTTGTACCAGCAGGAGCTGGGGTTCAAACCCCCGACCTGAATGAATGAATCAAATGAATGAATGATGAATGAATGAATTGAACTTTATTGTCCCTTTGAGGTGAAATGTGTCTTGTGCACACAGTGGGGCTCAGCTGCAGACATGCAAATTACAATAAAAAAGACAATCACAATTAAAGACACTCACAATAAAATAGTAGTATAAAAATATCAAGTGCAGCCTTGTACAATACTGGAACAGATAAAGGATAAAAAAAAACGACAATTGCAGCAACCGCACTACAGCTCTGGTCAGCTTTCATGTTTTTCTAATTAATACTGATGCCCTCTTCACACCAACATGATAATGTAATGTCTGGAGAGGTTTGGCAGGTTTTCGTGGACTGTTTTTCATTGTGTGAAAGGTGTTTACACAGCAGAAACATGAGGAAACAGTCAATACACTTAAAGCCCAACTTCAGTGTCAAGAGCGAGTTACAGTGACTGTATCAAATTAATTATCAACTCACACTGTACAACTTCATCTCATACGAGGAGCCCCCGAGCTCACGATGGAGGTGCTCAGACTGAAATTGCAGCGTGTACACTGCATCTCAAAGTGCATCCACTAATTTCAGCTTCCAGCTAAGCCTCCTGTTAAGGCTCCAAACACAACGCACACATTTTTGGAGAGAAATGACTGCAAATCACTGTTTGTGATCCAGTGCAAGGGTTGATCCAATTCATGCCCTGTCCAGCAGGTGGGGAAGTGCTGGTGTAGCACACATATAACTTTATTTACAGACTCGAAGTCCATCGATTACAAACAGACAAACAAATACAGACAACATAAACAGACACAGTTGTTTGAACCAGTGTTTCCAAAACATCGAAGTGTATTTTATATCACTCTGAGTTGGATCAGTCAGAGACATTATAATTTCATTTTTAGATTGAGCCAATCTACACACAAACTTATAAATAAGATTTCTTATCAAAGCACCGAATGTGGGGACATTACAAGACACAAACAAATGGCTGGCACTTTCCCATCGTGGACTTCAGCAGAATACAAAGGGCGTCATTATACGCAACCTTGATTTTATTCATCTTACCTTTACTATAATTGCACCATAGTTGTGCTGTGTATAGTGGTGTACAATAGGCTCTAAAGAGAGCAATTTTAACATCCTTTGAGCACATATGAAATTTGCGAGCGATCATGTTTGCTTGGGCATATAGTTTGCAGCATTGGCGTTGCACATCCTCATCGTCACAGAGATCATCACGAATAATATGCCCCAGGTATTTAACCTTGGTGACAACATTAAGTGATTGCGCTGAGAGACAAAAAGAGGGAAACTTTAGCTTTTGGTCCTGCTTAGTTCTAACTATCATGACCACACTCTATTTGGGATTAAATTGAATATCATATTACACAGGCTGCACGCAGCTGAATGGCTCTAGCCTCCACTTCCAAACTCAAAAATTGAACTCAAGCGCATTTTCCTGACCAGCAGCTGTTCATTTGGGAGCGTACATCACCAGGCCTGTAGGCCTGTGGGCCATGCTCTCCTAACTGCAAGAATGGCATCATTATAGAAACCTACTGCTTCTCCCTTTCGCTGACAGTGTACTTAAACGCTGGCCCCCGCATGGACAGGTTTGTCAAAGTGATACTTTCACTTTAATGTTATTTAAGCTATTAATATGGCTTTAAGTATCAAGTAATTGAACAAAAATATGTTTTAGTTTAGTCTGTAATTTATAAGTAAGTTATGTAAGTTATTACTGTCTCCCTCTGTCCCATGTCAGGGTGGGTATGATGCGGGCTTCCTGTACCACTGTGAGTTCTCTGAGTGCCAGGAGGAAGACCCTGCCCAGCGCCAGGACGAGCCCTTCACTGCTCTGCCCATTCACAACGCTGACCAGGACCCCATTGTGTCTGTCACTTTCAGGTCTGTGCACTCACACACACACCCCTCATATTCCCCAGTGCACACGCTGATGCTATACCGGACATTCCTCTCTGTTTTCTTGCTGCATAACTTCTCACCCAAGAAATTGAATAGAATACAAGCATCAATTAAATGACAAGGTGTTTTATAAATACTTTAAAAAGAGTGTTTTGCCTCTTCTCAGACTTGAGGTGGGACATGGCCAGCTCGTCTCTATGAAGATGCAGCTGTTTAGCTTTGACTACAGCCAAACATAAGGTTCCTCTTCCAAAGGCATTATTTTGATAAACCGTTGTACAGTGAGTGTGAGGGCATCTGAGCCTGCGCAATTTTGATGCAGATTGGGTAAAAGACAACTTGGAGATTGACAGCTTGTTTCCCATGTTTATAGCCTTTATTTTGGTATGTTAAACATGTAAAACGGCAGTAATTTAAATTGTTTTAGGCTCTGCACTGATTTTTTGATAACTTCTTGTTGACTAATGTAGGGTAACAACTACTTTCTGTCCACATATTTTATGTAAATTAAAAACAAAACAAAAACGTCAAGTCAAGTGTGAGTAGGGTTGTTGACACTGAGACTGACAACAAAGGCTGTTTTTCTCTAGGTGAGAGTAGCATTTAGAACAAAGAGAGGAGGGACCTACAGATAAACTCCTATGGAATCCTACACGTGTCAAAACCTGGCTCCAAAGTATTTTATTTTTTCTAAAGCTGGATTTTCCCCTTGTGAACATGATCTGTAGCAGCACCATCTTGATTTCACTCACACTGTGGGGCTATTCCCGTTAATGGGGCTGAGTGGCCTTTGTACGTCTATCATTATATATGTCTACTATGGCACATAGTCTGTTTGGGATACAGCATTTTATATATCTACCTTGGCTGAGTCTTGTTCTGTGTGTTTGTAGCTCTGAGTGGCGCCTCCTGCTGTGTGGGATGACCTCTGGCTCTGTGAGAGTGTACCCTCTGCGCCCTGGGGACTACAGTCTGGAGTCCCTACAGCACTATTGGACCCTGAGTATCCATGACAACAGCTACGGCCTTGTGCGGCATGTGCGCCTCAGCCATGATGACCAGTTTGTCCTGACTGCAGGAGATGATGGCAACATCTTCAGCTTCTGCATGCTGCCCGCTGACCAGCTGCCCCAACGTCCCCCTCATGCCAAAGTGCCCACTCCTCGGGTTAGAGCTTACTTTGTGTAGACAGTGTACTCTCAGATGGACTGTCTAAAGGAGGTTTGTTTGTTAAACATCCAATGGTGAAGTGTAGTGTGGCTTGTTCCAGGCTGGACTGGAGAACGAGGAGGTGGCCCAGGACATTGAGGACCCGTCAGCTTATAGGTGAACTCTGCTTCATCTGTCCCATGCGGTTTGACTATCTTAAGGTTTCTTGTAGATTATTTGTTATCTATGTAAGGAAACTAGTTTGCATACTGTTTGACAGTTGGCACATGGGACAAGTCAGTAAGTTCCATTATATAAAAAATGATAAAATAAATGCAATTACCAAAAATCAGATTGCCTGAAAGGGAGTGGGAAGGAAGAAAACTCTCCCAACCATGTTACACATTCACATAAACACAATGAGCTTTTCTGCTGCTTCTGTCCGGAATAAAAGAAAAAAAATCTATCAGCAGTCTTTGGACTCAAGCAAATTTAAGCAAATATCTTCAGAATCAGGACAAGGACAATTACAAATGACAGATACTGTAAGAAAGTGGCACAAGATACTCACATACAGTACAGGCATACAACCATACAGACATAAGGCACATTATGTGCATGATCACAGGATTAATAGAATAAAACTACACTATTGAAAAACCTCGCCAGGTGTTAAATTGCAAGTACTACTTGAAACTAGCGCATGCCATTTTTAACCATTTGACTTGCTCACAGATACAGTATGTGAATGAGTTGGTGCCTTTATGAGAGACAAAAATCGCATTGGCATCCACTTATTTTTCATGTATGCAAACACGGGGTCATTTGTCAAGACGAAATAGCGAGTGCAAGCTGGAAAAGACCCAACAGCAATTTGTTGGCTTGTTGCATCTAATTTACTTGAAATGTCCTTGAAATGACCATTTCTGAAATGTAAATGAGAGAATGTGGTGTAAAATGTGCAAATGAGTGTGCTGCGAATCCACTTTTGTACATGCTACTGGTTTTGCACATGAGCAACGCTTGGTAAATGACCCCCTGCCGTGTATAGATTAGATATTAATAATAATCATGATTTACACGCTTCAAGCCTGATTAAAATGTTATTCATTCTCGCCATACTAATGATATTAACGTTCAAAGTTGGAGTGAGGGGTAAATGAAGAGGGACCTCATCTTTTACCACAACTACTTTAACAAATGCTGAACTATGACTATTAATGTTTCTTGTAGCATTGCCACAGCCAAGCAGAGGCTGGAGAGTGAGCGTCTGCAGCGTGAGACTGAGCAGAAGATCCTGAACAAACACAGGAAACTAGAGGATCTGAGGCAGAGCTACAGACACCTGCAGGAGGACAACAAAGCCCTGCCCACACATGTGCAGCCTCAGGTCTGTACTGCACACAATCAAAACCATTGTCTTTTATATGCTAGAACAGGGGTCTCTAATAGGCAGGCAAGAAACAGAATACTTAATGATGCAGAGACTGAAGATACCACAAAACTAAAGCACAAGGACCATGTGCCTCGTGGTTTAATAATTATCACATGCAGAGGTAGGATTGCTCGCGGTTTACAGCCGATGGACAGCACGTTTTTCTGTTTTCATTGTTCGAATGGGTCTAACCAGCGGCTTCAAGGTAACAGACAGCCGTTTTGGAAGTGGTTGCATAGGGTATGATGAAGCTGAGTGTTGGGAAAGTGCTGCCCATGTGTGGTTAGGTCAACATGATACACGTCCTGCGCTTCCACAGGACATTTGGCCTCTGCGCTCATCTAATTTGTTGGAGGTTTCTATACTATCTGGACATCAAATTTGCTTTCTGTGCTATAGTACAAGTTAATGTCCGAGTGTCTGCAAGTTTTAGTTTTTTTTTAAATTGTTTTAGGTTTTTAAACAATACAGACAAGGGACATGTGGGATGCATTAACCATATAAAAACAAAAATACAATGAAAACTTTGACAAACATTTGGCTTTACTCATGTGACGTTGAGATGAAAATTGTCCATTTTTCCCATTTATCTTGACACAGTTCTTCTTAAGTCCTCAGTCTATGAGTCAGAATCTCCATCTCAAATATTCAATTTTCTGCAAGTTTTTTTAATAAAGTGCCGGGTCTGGACTCGAAGCACAGCAATTCCCACAGACAGAAGCCTGTCCAGCTGTCTGTCCACAGCTGGTAGGAGCAGAGAACTGCATGCACTCATGTTGTTGAAGTTCTGGGACCTTGGTCCAGGTGGTTCAGACCATAGATGTATAAATAAGAGAAATCATGAAGGCACATGTTCCTAAAAAGGGAAAAAAAGCGGGAAGCTCCACCCTTACCAAAATGAATCCAAAATGTTCCCCACTGCAATAAAAATCCAAACTTTTGATTGGCATGTACAGTATGTAGATTTCTCCATTTATGTCTTTCAGGACCTGTGTTTAGATGTGCGTTTCGCGGAGCAGGCAGAGCGTCTAAAGGAGCAAAGGCTCAGAGAGGTGCAGAGGATGTACGCCTGGGAGGAGGAGCGCAGCCGCCTGGCTCTGCACAATCTGCAGCACTGGTACGAGTAGCACCTGCCCAAGAACACCCTCAAAATACTTTAGTGCACAGTCACACTGGGATGTCATGTTTTACGATTTCAATCATTCATATGTATGAAAAGGTACAGAAAAAAATGCATGCGATCAGGATTTTACAGTCAATTTCAAAATCTCAGGGACAGACTTTTATGATTGCAAGAACCATTGAAGGAGATCAGGGCCTTTCATTTATAAAGCTTGCTTACGCCCTAAGCATGCCATTACCCACCTTTTGCACCATACGTGGGATTTATAAAACTCTTACTAGGTTTGGAACTTCGCTTATCCCTACGGTAACTCTGACCATGGCTTAAGGTCTAAGCACAGTCTGCACAAACACGGAGTCAGAGGAAAAAGCCACACACTCGGAGAGAGGGAGAAGGAGACAGAGCCAGGAAATGTTTGATCCATTTTTTATTTGAAATCCAACAGAAATGAGTGTGAAAAGGCCAAATTATTTAATTCGCAGTAAGTGGACAGGACGTGGACGTGGATGTTAGTTTTTTATCATTTAATTTCATTGACTCGCTCTCGTGCACGTGCGTGTGCACATTACCGGAGCGCAGCACAGGGGTTTATTTATGCACTTAAAGTAGAGACGATCCCTGATGAATTTGTGAATGGATTGATGAATCCACCTGCACATGATATGCACACAGGCGGCTCTAACCGTGCACGGAGCTTCTCGTGATGGGCCGTCGGCAGTGCTTAATTTGTAAATCCAGATTTTCAGGAACACTTGTGTACTGGGTGGATTTTATGGGGGAACAGCCCAAAATAATTGCATATTTAAAAGTTGTTGGAGTATTTCATGTCCCGGATCCAATAAAGCTCAAAATTCCGATTTCCCGGAATGTGTTCCCCCAAAAGCTGGATCAAATTAAGCACTGGCCGTCGGTCCCTGCGCCCCGTATGAACCCTCACCTCTCACATTTCATCACTGCGACTGAGAAAGGACGATCTGATATCACCAAGTAATTAAGAGTCCTGTTTGCCCAGGACCAATGTTACAACCAGCCAATCAGGGGTCATATTTTTCTCCACTAATAACGATTAAATAAAAATAATAAGAATGTGAACTTCAGTGACACCACTCAACTAAAGACTCTCACGTCATTTAAAAAGTAGTCAGATGTGAGAAGCTCCATGATGGAATACAATTGTACAGTATAAAGGCAAAGTTGATTAAATTAATTTTAGTTTTCGTCAACTATATTTAGTCAACTATATTTACTTGGATTTTTTGTCAACTGGACTTAGACTAAAACTAAAAATAATTGTTCAACTAAATCTTAACTACGCTGCAGCTGAATAGGGAAAAAAAAAGTTTAAATTGAGTGAAAATCAATTTGAAACATTTGCTATATACTGTGTTACTGACATAAATATGAGAAAAAAATATTTTGTCATTTTATGTTTTCATATAAAAAGGGAAGCCAGTAAATCAGTCTAGAATTAAATAGTTTGGACGCTTGATGAGTCACATTTTAGATTTTCTTTTGTCATGAACTTGTTAGAAAAAAATTCTATTCTAATATCTCTACACTTCAACTACAGAGTACAGATGAAGACTGAAGAATTTTTGCCTACGATATTCTAATATCAAATTCTAAAATACATGTAAATCCATGCATACCATCAAAGAAGAAATACTTTTGCAAACAGGTAATAATATGAATAATAGAAAAAAGTCTCAGCATCTCCGCATAAACTGTGTAAACGTCTCTTATGTGAATGAATAAAATGAACTCTGTGATCAGGTTTAAAGACTCGCTCCGCTCCGGTGTGGTGACGGTGGTGGCCATAGCGTCTGACCACCGAGTGTCCACGTACCTGCTGCCCTCCCTGCCTGAGAGAACCCCAGGCGTCCGCAGACCCAGCCAGAGCAGCACCAGCAGCTCCACCGGTGCCGAGGCCCGCAGAGTGAGAGCAGAGCTGGTCAACGGCTCCAGTGTCACAGGTCAGCACCGTCACACTTCTCAATAGACTGCGTCCACGTGACATCACGATATTCTAAAGAGCCTATGGATACAAACGCCCACAAATGTTTGTTCCATTGAGTTTATCACATCACTGGGAAGAATTTTGGCTCACTCTTTGTAGAATTTTTTAAAAACTTTTTTTAAAAGCCATATTAAAGAGCATTGAGTTTGAGCTCTCAAACTGATGGTTGGATGTTCACCTTCAGGATTTCCTGTAAAAAGCAGAATTCATTGTTCCATTAATGACAGCAGGTTTTCCAAGTCCAGAAGCAGCAAAAAACATCACTGTCACAGCCATGTTTGACTGTAGAGTCAACATGATGATGAACATGAGCTTTTTATCAAAAGATCTAGTGTTTTTACACCAGATGCAAGAGGCTGCAGATCAGAAGACATTTTTTTTGTCACACAAAGACTTCTTGATGATCCCCAAGACTTTAGGAGAGCCTGTGTAATAAACGTACCAATTTGGCAGATTTCTCAAAATTTGTTTCTCAAATCAAGGGCAAATTTACTGATTTCAAGAAAATTGTACTTATTTCTTATAATATATTTTTTGTGGTGTAGTGATTCACAAACCTGCCATGTTATTCTTATAGCTATAAGTCCTTTCTACAAACCAACATCACATGCATGTGTCTGAATCTTTTGGACAGATAATGTGATCTTAATTTATACAGTACGTGCCAGACGTGGATGAGTATTGACAGTAATGACAGAGGGTAAATTTGTTTCTCCTCTTATCTCTGCTCTGTTTATATTTCAGAAGAGGAGGTGGTGGGAGCGGCTCCTCTTGTTACTCGGCCTCCCGCGGTCCAACTGGCTGATCGGCAGTTGGAGAGGCTGAAGAAAGCTGCAGAGAACGCAGAGCAGTTCCGTATCAAGATAGAGAACAGGAAGAAGGAGTGGGCACAGCTGTAAGTTCACCTCAACAACATGATATAGAAAGTGATTAGAAAAAACATGATCAGAAAATTGACCATAAGGCCCAATGGCCTATAGTTCGCCTAGAGCAGGGTTTGGCAACCTGGCTCTTCAGCCTCCTTATAGTGACTCCCTTAGGTCTTGAAAAAATTAGTTTAAAAAAACTTTAAAAAATAGTTACTGATATTTCTTAATTTTTTTTTATTCCGAATCCAAACTCTGACCCGTCGGGATCCAAACCTTATATCTGACCTTTGGACCCGACCGTAACAGTCCCCTGAGTTGAGCCGTTGCATGCTCTCCCTCTCTCTCCCTCTCTCTCTCTCTCTCTCTCTCTCTCGCTGTTTCTGATCGTTTTCTTAAAAACCTTTAAAGCAGAGGAAGGCTATTTACAATGAACCAGGTCCAAACCTGGACTTATCCTGGCCTAAACCAGGAATGAAATGATATGGGTGAATATTCATGGGGGTTATGGGGTTGAGTGGGGGAAAGGGATTCTAAGTTGTAAGGTGCTTAAAGGCACTATACCTGATTTTTTGATTACAAACAATGAAAGTGGGAGCGAGTCAATTCAATTGATAGTTGTGGTCCAAACACATTCCTAACTTCCCTAACGTATTGCTAAAATCCCATGCGCCCATTTCACAACTAGCGGGATCACTTTTTTGGGTCACTGTCACAGAAATGCCAGAAAGGAAGCCTGTAAACTCATGAAATTGATACAAAATGCTTAATATTTAGATGCCCAGTTGTATTTCCACAAATATCTGAGCTTACAATATACTAAAGGAGGACTATTAAGAAATTTCATTCCTCTTCTAGGTAAAAATCAGGTATAGTGCCTTTAATGTTACATTCTTGTATGAAAAGCGCTTTATACGTAAAGAAATTTACTATTATTTATTATTTACAGCAGGTCTCTCCTCCAACATCAGTTGCGTTTTACTCTGACTTATTACTGTCTGACACCTCTAGCGTCAGTATGTTAATATTGTACTGATTCAACGTTTCTTCATAAAACTATATGGGAAATTGTAACTTCATTGACCACATCTTTCTCACATTGTGGCAACATCTTCTCTTCAGTAGCTTCTATAGTCTCCCAACTTCATTATAATATTACTTAAGTCAAAGGAAAAGGTACCATATAAAACTACTCTAAGAAGTACAGTGACAGTTCAAAAAGTGACTTGACTTGTAGAGATGTATGTGAGTACTACCTGTTCCTGCTCAGTACACTTTGTGTGTTTTGTGCCAGTTACGCAGAGAAGCCTGACGAGAACCAAGAGGACCTAGCGGATGCCCAGGCCATCCAGACTGCACAGGAGACCGTGGGTGACCTGAAACTCAAGTCAGACCCCAACTTCATCATGCCCAAACACCTGCGTATGAACACTGAGAGGAAGACAGACGAGCTCATCACCCTCGAAGAGACGGTGCGTAACAACAGCTTCACCCACTACTAGGGCTGCCCAATGAAAGGGACACACTAAAGTCAAGATTTGAAATTTTCAGATTTTGGGACAATTCATTTATAAACTTTCACCAGGAAAAAAATAAATAAATTGCCAGATCTTTACAATATGATATAATGTTTTTAAAATTTAAAGTTTCTCCATAGATTTACACAAAATCTTAACTTCAAAGGTTAAATTCTCAAAATGCATTTTTCTTACTATCTAGCCACAGCATCTCCACTTTAGTTGCACCTACTGCCATCAAACTGTCCAGTGTAAAACCCGTGAGAGTCCAGTGTAATTTGAAGGTTTGTTCCGAAGGATTTTTCAATATTTAATTCTTAGCCTGATTTATTTACTTTTGAACACCAAAAATATTGCAAAATTTGGCATTACGGCATGTCAGTATCCACAATGGGCAATAGAGAAATGGGAAAAAACATGCACAAAATACAGGGCATACACAAGGGAGGAGGGGAAAAAAGCCACACAAGACCAACACACGTTACCATATATCAGGGGGATCACAGAACGCATACAGACGGCCATGAGGAAACACAACATAAACACACCAGTCAAACCACACAGTCAGACCTAAGGACATCGTTCACCCGCACCATAAATGTGACATCATTTACGAAATATCATGCCTATCATGCAATAAAACATATGTGGGGGAGACAGGGAAACCATTCAACATAGGAAAGAAGGAGCACCCGAAGAGAGTATGAAAAGGACACAGCCAGCAGACAAACAAGAGCAATAAAAGAACAAGCACTATAGGAAAACCTCAAATCAGCCATATCCGATCACTATAAGAGGGAGAACCACATTATGGACTGGGACAATGCCAGGGTCATCAACTAAAAGAACGTTAAAATGAGTCGCTAATGAGTCGGTATGAACTTTTTCAAACAATTGCAAAATTAGATTTTTTACAGGTTTATTCACTAATAACTAAACAATATATTCAAAATCCCCCCTGAACAAATCTTTGTAACTAATATATCAACAAAATAAAAGCATACATTTATACCTGGCTTTATCCATTATTTAGATTTTGTCGCTGAAAATATAGGCAATTTTGGTCATTTTTACACTTAAAACCTTATTTTTATATGAAAACATGAAATGATGGAAAACTTACAAAAAAAAATTACTCATGTTCATGTCAGAGTAAACACATCATATACTAGTGAGGGGGATGGAAGCTTGTTATGGGAGTCTGTTTTGGGGTATTTTCTGGCAGACTAAAAGCATATGTACCACACACAAATAAGGTCAAGTCCAAATGGGGTCCTTATGAATGTTTTGACACAGTTTTACATTAAAACAATTGAGCAGAATGTCCAGGAGAAGTGAAAAACCAGCACGCAAAGCTAGTAGTTCGCATGTAGCATGAAGCTATTGTGGCAATGCATTATGGTGAATTGTATAATATTGGTCAATGCGAAGGAGGCATAATTAGTTAATTGTAGTATTTTATTTTTCATAATTGGCATCAATCCTTATGAAGATAATCACCATGAAACCATGGCAACAGGACTTTTATTTCTCAGAGTGCCTCAGGGTTTAGCCCACTGCACATTTCTTTAAGGTTTTTTTAAAGTCTTTCTTTATATGAGCAACTGAGTTATCAACAAGATATATACAAGATATCCAGTAATAGAAAAGGCAACAAAAAACTTTCTTTTTTTTAGTTTTGTCAGCAAAGATTTTCTAAACTAAAATAAATTGACTAAATTGATGACTCAACGACTGAGTGGATTCTTGTCCATTGACAGATGCGTTGCAGACAGGTGGAGCTGAACACTCAGATCCTAGCCTTACGAGATGCCAAGCTCCAGCTGGTGGCCCATCTCCAGAATCAGCTGAAGAAGGTCCAGGAGCGTCTGCCCGCTGAGCTCCACAGGCCCTGCCCCACTCTGCCCCGCATCCTGCCTGAAGAGACCCCTGAGAAGAGGCTCTGCTACAGCCCAGGCACACTGCAGCGCTACAAGGAGCTCCGTCAGACATACAGGCAAGTCCTGAAGCATGGAGACATTTGACCCGACATCGATCACTGTTCGTGTTCGTGGTGTTTGTTTTGATGTGGACATCTCTGGTCCAGTACATTCACAAATCAAATGGTTGGAATCAGAGTCTGTTTAAACCAGACTGAGACCCACGTTTTCACCCGGATCAGGATCTGTTTCTTTGGCCAGGATCCAAGAGCACATTCACAACACCTTAATCAAACTGTACTGTCAGACCAAACAGGCCAGGATTCAGATTAAGACAGGTTTGTGAATGCACCCCTAGACTGAAATTAAGAAAAAATGGAAAATAAAGCGCAAACACACTTATTCCTGGCAAATTTTTATATTTGACAGGTCAAAATGTATTATTTGAGTATCTGTCCTGTTTAAGGTTAATGTATATTGTGCACTGCCCCTGGTTCAAATAAAATAAACAAAAGTGTTTTTTTTATACTTCTTCAGACAATAAAAAATGATAATAAAGTTTCCAGGGAAAGGGTCGCAACCCACTACAAATCAGAGTGTACATTAATGATGGAGGTACAATTGGCTAGTCCTCCATGAAGCCAGTTAGCATACGGGGGCGGGCTCCGGAACCCGGGACCTCCACTGACTTTACATGTAAACGTTTTGGCCCCTCTTCAATTCATTATTGGAAATAGTCTTGTTAATACAAGACCCTTGTTAATACATGACCCTCAAGTGCTTGTCTTACCACGCGCTACATCGTCCTGTTCTTTGTCTTTTAATATTTTCAACATTATTTAAGGTATTAACAAAAAATAACTAGCCAATCAGGTGCCTTCTTGCTCTGCAGTCGCCATGAGAACGTTACTCGCACATACTATATGGAATTTGGCTCCAAAAACTCAACATGGCGGCGGTTCAAATGCTAGCATGAATTAGCGTCGTTAGCCCGCGCTGAACACTATGGAGAAAGTCACGGAGGCTATGTTCCCAACCCACCAGTTGAGAACCACTGCGTCATCAGCATTCTAACCACGACCCCCTAATGACCAATTTGAATGGCTATCATAGAATGGCATAATGATAGTGCAAAGTAAGAAGCCAAAAACCTAAATTATTTAGGTGTTATTTTCCTGTCGTCCAAAGAGGTGTGGCCTCAGAGCCGTATGAGGCAGGGGGGATTTGGACAGGTCGGTGAACACTTACCTCCTCTTTTATGGATTAACCTACATTAGATATGTGACTATAATAAACATTCTTATATTATATATATCGCTTTTCTGTTTGTTGCGCGGCTCAACAATAAAGTATGAATCTAGCAGTTTTAAGTTTTAAGGCGTACAAAGTAGCTACAACAATTTAACTGAATCCAAGTTTCGTCCGCCGAGTCCCAGCCATTTGATTCTCTTTTCTTTGTTTTCTTTGGGAAGTCTATAAAAAAGAAATCCCTGAGTTTTTCTTGAAACAGTTTGTGCAACCAGTAACACGAGAGATCGTCCCCTTTGTGAGAGCAGCAAAGTCGCTGCTCCAGTCCAGTTATTGGAGAGATGCGTTGAGTGAAGTGTCACTCAATTTGCTCCACAGTTGTACTTTTCATTAGATAGTCCTTATCAGACTCAGGTGAAACAGATGGAGCTGTTGTGATGCAGGGCTGCAGAGGATGAGCAGGAGGGGCAGGACTTTCTGCAGCAGCTGGAGGAGGACGCGCAGCACACCAGCGACCAATCAGAGACTGCAGAGAGAACAACCAGCCAATCAGACACGCACATAAAGTCAAACGGAGAGAACACTGATCTGGAGAGTGAGGTCCAGATGGAGGAGCAGCTACTGTACCAACAGGACACTATAATTGAACAGGTGTGTAAAACTGCCCCCTAAAGGCACAGACAGGTCTCAACACTAGTTCTCAATCTCAACTGGGGGATTGGGACTCTAAAGTGGGTCACAGCAGGACCATTTTCAGTTGGTCGTGGGCCGTTGCCAAAAATGATAGTTTATAAATAGTTTCGAAAGACTTTGAAAGTCAGCACTATGATCCATGCTTGAATCAACAAAACTGTGAAAATACTGTTACTTTAATATTGTTTATGATATGAAATATTTTTATTAGGTCTATAATTGATTTTAATTTCAAAATTGAAAAAACAAACTAATATAAATGCTGATAATTCTTTTTGTTGTTGTTGTTGCAATCAACAGATTCAAAAGTTTCTAAAAGCGCTGTTAAGGGGCGTTCAGATCAAGCGCTTTGTGGACGGTAAAGGCATTGGTTTTACATTAAAAATATATGGGAGACGTGCGTCAAGGGGCGTCAAGAGATCGGGCGGCGCGTCACAGGTGTCCTGAGTTGTGCATTGGAAGCGTTTCGTGGCAACCAATCAGAGAGGCTCGCTCTAGTGACGCAATGACGCATTTCACGTACCGGGATGAATACAAGGAAAACAATGAAAGCAATGAAGGAGCAACTATCGTCACAGTTTGTGCTCTCCCTGAGCTTTATGACCAAACAACCTTATATTATAGAGCCAGGAAAAGGAAGGACATTATATTATAGCCAGGAATAGGAAGGACCTTATATTATAGAGCCAGCTATAGGAAGGACCTTATATTATAGAGCCAGTTATAGGAAGGACCTTATATTATAGAGCCAGGAATAGGAAGGACATTATATTATAGAGCCAGGAATAGGGAGGACCTTATAATATAGAGCCAGCTATAGGAAGGACCTTATATTATAGAGCCAGGAATAGGAAGGACATTATATTATAGCCAGGAATAGGAAGGACCTTATATTATAGAGCCAGGAATAGGAAGGACATTATATTATAGCCAGGAATAGGAAGGACCTTATATTATAGAGACAGGAATAGGAAGGACCTTATATTATAGAGACAGGAATAGGAAGGACCTTATATTATAAATACAGGAATAGGAAGGACCTTATATTATAGAGACAGGAATAGGAAGGACCTTATATTATAGAGACAGGAATAGGAAGGACCTTATATTATAGACAGGAATAGGAAGGACCTTATATTATAGAGACAGGAAAAGGAAGACCTTATATTATAGAGACAGGAATAGGAAGGACCTTATATTATAGAGACAGGAATAGGTCAGGAAGGACCTTATATTATAGAGACAGGAATAGGAAGGACCTTGCTTGGAGGA
>OMNZ01108415.1:11935-26303 GCA_900303255.1 Lesueurigobius sanzi
ATGGGATTTGACTTTTAGAGTCTGTCACCTTATTGGTTCAACTGGCGATGTGACGTCACAGAACTGATGTGACATTAGCAGCTCTGCCGCTGTGGGGAATATAAACGGCTCCGCCCCCGCAGAAGCCTACAGGCACGCCCCTTTCACAGCAGTTTTTGAATTTGGTAAATGGGCGGAGTAAACTTTGGAACAGGGGGTTAGTTGGTCTTTAAAGAAACAGCCATGCTGGTCGTTTTTATGCTTTGAGTTCAGATGTGTACGTTTTATGTCTCCACATGTCACACACACACAGCAGTTTATTAGTCATAATTACAGAACCACTACACCATTGCAATCACAATGCCATTTATAAATTACCAAGTTAATGCTGCCATATTAAAATGGAAGTTTCATTATAGTATATTTTCATTGTGAGGTTCTCATTATTAATTAGCCAATTTTATGTTATTACCTCGAGGCCAGTGGAGAGGAGTAGCAGTACACCAGTACTTGGAGCCAGCTCATAGAAATTACTTAATTGACTTAATTTCTATATAATTATTTATCATTTCAGCCTGTTGCTAGTGGCCAGCATTAATAAGTGTTGCTAGTGGCCAGCATTAATAAGTGTTGCATGAGAGCTAGACCAGTGTTTCCCAACCAGGGGTACGGGAGAGGTTAGCAGGGGGTACTTTGATTAATTTCTGATAAAAAATAAGATGTGTTTTTGATTATTATAGTCAAGGAGGAGAAGGAGGAGTTAACTCTAAGTTAGCTCTAAGTCCCTCCTCTCTTGGTGCTAAAAGTAGAAAAATGTCTTGGCCTATTCATGCTTAAAATGGCTCGTTACTTCTCTATTGTCTAACCCCGGGCTAAGTTCTAAGGCTGTTGACACTTCCTTATGGTCCTGCTGCGCCCAGTAAGAGATAAGATAAGATGAGATAGTTCTTTATTGATCTCACAATGGAGAAATTTACTTGTCACAACAGCTCTTAGGACAGGATCACACAGGGGGCTGCAAAAACTCAGGAAAAGTGCCATCAAAGAAGTAAAGCAACAGGTAATAGTAATAATAATAATAATTCCATAAAACCTTAACCTCGCTGTCCTCAAATGAGTGTTTGGTGGCTTTGAGATGGAGATGCACAAAAAAATGCACTTCTATGAAACAATGATGCGTTCAGAAACAAATCTCGATCCTGTCAGTTTCACGTCTGTGTCAGATTAGTTATAGCTTAAGGATGGTCATCTGGCTCATGCCATATGTATTTGAAAGTCTCTGGTCGTGAAACTACATAAAGCTTGTCTATGAATGTAATGTAACAAATTATCATATTTAAAAATAATACATTAGGCTGGCATAAGGGAAGGACAGAAGGACTGCACTGTGGAGTGTGCAGCTTCTTCCCAACCTCCTCCACAGACGTAACAAAAGAGGCAGGAGGTGAGCTGTGCAGCACCTCAGCCCCAGAGAATGCCCAGAGCCACAGCAGCTGAGTCCAGTGGAAAGGACAGCAGTGCCCTCTGGTGGACACATGTGCTAGTGCTACATCCTCAGGGTCTGCAGTGGTCTCATTTATGTAAGCTCCAGCAGTGTGCAGTGCAAAGCTCATGGCTGGCTTGTGTGCAACTGTTGATAACCCGCTGTGTTGGTGACAACATTTGCTTATAGACGGATTTCTTTTTTTATTCTATTCTATTCTCTCATTTATTATTTTGTTGTTAGTATTTTAGGATTTATTTTAGGATTGTTTTTTTTTAATTGTTATTTTTATTTTAAGATTACTATTTGAGCTACTGTGACAACGCAATTTCCCTTGTGGATCAATAAAGTCTGTCTAAGTCTAAGTTAAACTTTAAAAACTATCCAATTTGATCACTACATTTTTCTGTTACCAACTTGACCTGACACCACCATTGCATAGCTTCATATTTAATTACAAGTTCATGAATATCTTGAGTGGGAAGAAAACAGAAGTAGCACATCTGAGCATTTTACTAGCAAGTCTAGGGTTTGTAGCTATAAGCAAAACTGTCATTCATCTCAAATGCAGATTTTGTGTTGGTTTGCTGAATTTGAACATTACTAGATCAGTATTCACCACCGTCAAGATCTGCTCTATATCCTATTCACTTTTCACTATACTGTACCTGATGTGTCATACATTATTTGCATAAGGAGAATAAGGGGTGGAGTTGGACCCATAAGGACATTAGGCACAGCAGAAGTGTGCCTAATGTCTGCTGTTAATTAACTGCTGTTAATTAAGCCCAAAACTATAAAAAGTTATTGTTCCCCCAGTTGTATTTAATGGTTTACTAAAGAGTGATTTTGTGTAGACACCTTGGGCTTCTCCCTCTTCTTTTCATGTGTCATTTGCGATGCTGTGGTCTCCACGACTTGGCTCCAAGTCTCTCAGTCTTGTGCTCTTCGAACTGCT
Organism: Lesueurigobius sanzi; assembly: GCA_900303255.1. Taxonomy (NCBI): domain Eukaryota; kingdom Metazoa; phylum Chordata; class Actinopteri; order Gobiiformes; family Gobiidae; genus Lesueurigobius; species Lesueurigobius sanzi. The sequence continues at coordinate 14,356 of OMNZ01108415.1, forward strand.
TCAATGAGGCGCAGGCCCACACACTTCTCCTTTATGTCTTTTACCCTCGATGTTGGAGAACTTCCAAATATTGTCTTTCCATTTATCTTCCCAAGAACAATAGTTTTCTCCAGCCCAACACATCGTACGTCCAAAGAATCTTAGTTTTCTCAATTTTCCCTCATCCTTATACTGCTTCCAATCTTACTCAAGACTCAATTCTCCTTCATGTCCAAAGAATTGACACCTTGTGCAGCAGTGCAAAAACAATGCACTTAGGGTAGGATATGCAAAACACACTTTTATATTTCTTTCTATTAAGTTGCCAGATGTGTGTATTCTATGATATTGACATTGGCATTGACATATTTTCTCACACACCTATATCTTGAGGAGCTTAGCATACTCCCTGATCCTCTGGTGGCAAGTGATAAGTCTCTTTCTCAAGGGCATCACCACATCATGATAGAGACTGAAATAAACTGAATTGTAGCTTGCATTTTTATCAAGTAAGCATTTTGTCATTTGTAATTTTGTAAAATGTTTGTTTACAACGCATTCAGAACGTAGAACATATAAAAACCCACACACAAACAAAATGGTCCAGCAGCTATAGGTGTTATCTTCTTCACTAGGTGTTCAAAGTCACCTTAGTTCAGTTCAGACTTCATACAATACATCTCAACTTGAAGCTTTTCTACAAACGTTGAGCTCTTTTGAGATGTAAGATACTGTATAACTGATGCCGTGCGCTCTCTGGGTGGTGCGCACATTATTTTAGCTGGTAGCACATCTTAAAATCGTTGACTCTAGCTTTATTCAAATCAAGACCTTCATAGACAAGAATGACTAGCTCCCCATGCATATGATTTCCCTGACCTCCATGTACTTTTTTAAAACTTGTTAGCATAATCACTATCTGCATTTGCTTTTACTGTGCTTACACGCGAAGATCTGCTGAGTGAGATTTTTTCTCTTTTTTTTTTTTGCAAAGTATACTGTTGGGTGTTGAATACTGATGCGGTTGTTATTCCAATGTCTGTGTCAAGGCCTCTAAGTTGCCAATTTCTGAATTAGCTTGGTTGCCATGGTTTCCAATGGTTCCCAGTTGAGTCTTTTTTTTTCTCCAACCCAGTTCTGCCATGGCCACGCCCCCTGCATTGGCCTAACCATAACTACATCCCTTTTCCTAACCCTAAACTTAACAATAACCCTGTCCCTAACCTTAACCCTAAACTTAAAACTCACCCTAACCATAATTAAAATTTAAATATAAACTTAATAGCTCCAACTAAAAAACGCCTCAGCAGGAGTGTCGTCCAATGAGAATGTGCGGGGGCGGGACTTATGGCAGAACTGAGTTCGAAAAAAAAACGAGGCTTCCCAGTTGCATTTTTCAGTTACAACATGGACGGTGGGACTATTTCCTGCCAAAGTTGGTTGGTTTTGCATCAAAGCGCTGCTAATAATGTGAACAGCAGTGAAGAAAAGTAATATACAGCATAAAAACTGACCTCACATTAGAGCTTTGATGGTGAGGTCAGGCTTTGTATACATGGGTTTCCAGTGATGTCATGCATAGTTGTGGCCGCCATCTTGTTGCCTCAAGTGGAATTATGCCACACTACAATAATTAGTAATACAGTGTGAAAATAAAGGTCAATTGATTGATGAATGCTTAGTAAATTTCCCCATTGTGAGATCAATTGAGTTGGGTGTGTAAATTGATGTTTCTTTTTTTAATGTGTTTTTAATCTGTAAAGCACTTTGAGCTGCATTTTTGTATAAAAAGCGCTTCATGAATAAACTTTGATTGATTGATTAATAAAGTATTATTCTTATCTTATCATAACGAAGAGAGTACATGTCTACATAAACAAACAGCGCATTGCTATTGTTACAAGACAAAGAGCAGTTAGTGGCAGTAGCCAGGACGCACAGAGCAGGAGGCTACCACACAGGCCAAAGATCTATTTCCACTCATGAGACTAAATAAACATTGAATAAAAACAGGTAAAAGACAACTTTTCTCTGTGATTTTTATTGTGTGTAGTGTCAACAGAGCTTCAGTCAGAGCCGTGTTTAGGCTGCTAAAAACGTTAGCGTATACCGCTAACGGCTAGCGCATTTAGCCTCTACACAGTAAACACAGTGAGAAAATGGCAGTAATAACTCAGCTCTTACGTCTGTCACATGTTGTACCAAGGCTAGATGTTTAGACTGTGGTTCAGAGTGTCCTCATGGAGAGATTTGGGCTCGTAGCTGGTTAGCATCATTAGCTAATGTGCTCCGATGGTCACAAATGTTATCCATGATGGCAGGTTTTGCTGTCAGCAACTCTCCAGGCGGTTGATGAGGATCAAAGGTTTTGGTTTTCTTTAAGTATCAGCTCTGTTCTTCTGTCTGAGGTGTAATTTTCAGATGTAGCATCTTAGGTTGAGTCAGTGCAGACCATAGGCAACAAAATGGCCGCGCTGACCACTGAGGTCATGTGACTGAAACCCATATGTTCCTTTCCTTTTTGCACTGTTCACATAAATAGCAGCGCTTTAATGCTAAACTAAGCAGCTGTAACAGGAATTTGTCCCACCGTCCATGTTCTAAATGAAAAATGCAACTGGAATACATGGCAACCAAGCTAATACAGAAACTGCAATATGTTGTGTGTGTGTTTTTTTCCTTTCTTTTTTTTTCAAACATTTATAAGTCAAGGATCAATCTATTTTGTATCAGCTCTATGCACTGTTAAGGTTTAAAGACTAAACTATATGAGCTGCAGGCGCACCTACGGATTTACATTCTAATGCCGCATGCTGACATTTGCTCAGGAAATTAATCATGCATACACAGCGCAATGCATATTCACAAAGTCACCAGGAAGCTGTTCCCAGGGAGTCCTCACTATACCGCCATATGCATAGGCGAGCCCACGCAAACTCACATGCACGCATAGTATACACGCATCAGCATAAATGTTGTAACATAGGTGAAATATGATCTTGTATTTCACAAAGAACACGGAATTGCACATTTTCCGCGCAAAATGATTAATTTGTTCAATGTCTTGAAGTTGTTTGAATAAGCTGTTCTTCTATATCAGACAAATAGGTGAGTGATGCGTTATTCATTTTCCTTAACATGATTGAATCAATGTGCCATCTTCTTCAGAAGCGTCACGTGATGTTAGATGTTAGCGCCGAAGCATGTTAAGATAAAAGAATAACACATCACTTACCTATTTGACTGATATAGAAGTAACTAGAAGACAAGATTAACACTAAATAATCTTCAAGCAATGCCTCACCAAGCATTATATATACATTAATATAAATGTTTAGTGGAGGATAAGTCAGTATTTGAGACCTGACATGAGTGTGAACTCGATGCCCAGTGTCTATTTCACTGCCAAAGTGTATATGAGTTATCAGCTTGGAGGTTAGAACTTCTGTACGAACAATGACATGATACTTTGGTTATAATCACTATAATAACCTTATCTCCCAATGCAAACTTAACACTTTCTGCTCGTTCTCAAAATGAGGCTCAGGCTTTCCCAGCTGGAGGAGTTATATCAAAGAAGTATTTTTTTTTTTTTTTATTCAACCAGGAAAGTCCCATTGAGATTAAGAACCTATTTTTCAAGGGAATCCTGGACAAGAGGCAGCAGAAGTTACACACTGTTACATAAAATTACAGATTATAAAAAACAGTTACAAGTCAATGAGGATGTCCCAAGTGCTCTCAGTCTGGACTTGGAGGGATTCAATGAAATAAGTTCAGTTAGTTTTTCCAGTATTTTTGCAACACGTTCCATGAAGAAGGAGCAGAGTAAACCAAAGCCTTTTTACCCAGTTCTGTGTGGGCAAATGGAACAGAGAGCAACAAATGGCCAAACAGTAAAAATCAACATTTCTCCATGTGATTAAATTACAGACGTAAGAGGGTAGTAGACCAAGCATAGCCTTAGTGTGAAGCACCATTTTGCATAGTAGATTTTTCATCTTCATTTGATAGAATAACAGAGTTGTAATTTCAGACTATATATTCATCATATATTTATTATTATTATTATTATTATTATTATTATTATTATTATTATTATTATTATCATTATTATTATTATTATTATTATTATTATTATTGTATACTTTTTATGTACATCTCCTCCTTCATGCATTCTATTACTTGAGAAATTACTCACTTTGTCCACTTGGTGTAGCTGTAGGTCTACTATTTAGCCACTAGCTGGTTAACCAAGATGTGCTAAAGCTAGAAGACTTTCACTAACGTTGCCTGTTTCATCAATACTATGGTGTGTTGCAGAAATGTTTCACTCAATATAATCACGCTAACTGAAGCGGTGAGCGGATTCTTCTTCACTGCTCCACTTGCGTTTATTTCCACCTTTACACACCTGTGAGTCTGGATCAATGTGTGCCACATGGGCAGTTATCAGCTCTGCCACAGAAGATGGGGATAAGTGCCTGGAGACATGGAGGGTACCCAACACTCTCCCGAGGGCTAGAGTTTGACATGTAACTCTGAAATGGCACAAACGGATCCAAACGGTGCTTTATTCTGGAGGATCCTGGGGGTGCCATGGCTGCTTTCCCTTTCAGTTCTTATCTCAACAACTACAACACCAAGATTTAACCTCAAATATATTATTTTGTACTATTGTTTACTCGTTAAGTTACTTATTATGTCGAGATAGACCATTTAATTGATTATTAAAATAGTCTGAATTGCTTTCAATCCCATAAAGATGTTTTTTGTTTAAGTAAAAGACTTAATGATAATGTTGTCTGTAACAATAGCCTGCTACTAAAAATTTGTTTCGACGCCATATATTATTGTTAGAAGTTAGTATTTAAATTGAGGATTCAGTTCAAAATATGCATTTCATAAAAATAGCTTGTGAACAGACATTGCTTACTTTGAAAACCGCATTTTTCAGATTCATGTGAATGCATGAAATGATTAAAGTACATCAACTTGAAGTTTATTTATTAAATGAAATATCCATTCTGTAACGATTTTTTTTTTTAAAGTAAAAATCTACCGCAGGTCCTTCATACCCCCCGATGTCAGACTGTACAATTCTACTGTATAGTTTTATGTGCAATAGCAATACTTAATATGTGCAATAACCCCTGTGTTAAAGAGACTATACCTGATGTTTTGCCAGTAGTGGAATGAAATGTATTTTTTCGTTTATTAGTATATTGCAAACACAGACATTTCTGCAAATCTAAATATGAAGCATTTATTGTCAATTTCATGAATTTGTAGGCTAGTTTTCTTGCATTTCTGTGACTTCTTACCGTGAAAATACCGTTAAAAGTGACCCCGCCAGTTGTGAAATGTGCTTATAACCTCATCTCTAAAATGGTTATGACTAGAGAGACTATTTTTTTCAGATTCATGTTGCCACCTACAAGTGTAGTGAGCAGGAAATGCCTACTAGGAAGTGGCTTGTTAAATTTGGTATATTTGCCAGAGAATGGGGGGAAAAACAGCATGTTGATAACTGAAAACTAATGAAAACCCCAAATCAGTATCTCAGAAAATTAGAATATTGTGAAAAGGTTGAATATTGAAGACGCCTGGTGCCACACTCTAATCAGATAATTGACTCAAAACACCTCAAAGGCCTTTAAATGGTCTCTCAGTCTAGTTCTGTAGCTACACAATCATGGGGAAGACTTTTTTCATGATATTCTAATTTTAGACAAGCACCTGTACATATCTCCAGAAACTAGAAGACCAGGGCTTTCAAATGAGATGGCCCACAAATATGGGATGTATAATTATTTTAGTGAGCAATGGCATTTGGGATTCAATACGTTTGTGCACACAGGCCAAAAAGAGGCGGAGGTACTATATTACTCAATAGTTAAGCTTTGAAAATATTCCAGCCCATTGAGCTACCAGAAAATATGCATATATTTCTATAAACCTTAGAGTAGTTACTATACTTCACAGGTGTCAAACTCAGGGTGATGATTTCAACTGGCCCTCGACTTATAGAGCACAACTTTCTGAGCATGTAAAAAAAACGAAAAAAAAAAAAAAACATGTCCCTAGCCCATTCAGGAGTTATGGATGTTTAAATAAATAACCATAATGCTCACTCCAGCCGCTAGGGGGCAGCCATCTAAAAATGGTTCCACACCTGTCCAGCAGAGGGCACTAACACTGTACAATTATATAAGCTACAAAGCCAGAAGGTGTTCTGTCACTGGTAAAAGTGTTGTTTTTAGTGTTTTACAGCCCTGGTTGTACAGGCTTGTAATACAAGAGTTAGCCATTATTATTATTTATTAGGCTACAGTCCTGTGGGGATTTAACCAATTTTAAAATGTCAACCAAATTCTGAATTATCACAGTGCTAATTGTTATTATTAATATATACAAAATATAGTCAATAGTATTTTTCTGTTTACAATATATGCGACCCGCCATAGGGGAATTTCGGCCCATGACCCAAATGTGTTTGACACCCCTGCTATACCTCTTAAAAGGAACAAAAAGAGGGGGTGGGACCTGGAAAATGTTTAATTTTTTGTATATAGTCAGTGGCACCCTACCCTGTGTTTACAATACCTGCAATGTCACTTTATCAATCAACCACCTGAATGTGAACAGTTATTTAATATATATTCATACTTGGATAGTATGAATAGTCATATACTGTATATACATCACATAGCACATCCTGTTTTTGATTTTTTTTTGGATACTCTTCCTCTAGAGTTGATCTGTTTTTTTTATTATTCAGTGTACATAAGAGATGTCTATACAGTTTTTATTGGTAGATGCTAAGAGACATTTATTTTTATTTATTTTTATTTTACTCTAGTATTATTATTACCACTTACTTTCTTCTTGATGGCACATTTTCCTGACCTTTGCACCCCCCTGTGTGATCCTATCTTAAGAGTTGTTGTAACAAGTACATTTCTCCATTGTGAGATCAATAAAGAACTACCTTATCTTATATTTTTACACACAAATCCAAAATTGAAGTGAGTGGCTTGTCCTCACAGACAGGGTGTGGACCGTGGAGAGGAAACACTCTATTTGCCCAGCGCAGCCACAGCCATATAATCATTTGGACGGCTCCTAATTGCTGAGTAATCGCCTGATTGTGAGTACAGACTGGCTGCAATCTGTGTTAGCAAGCAAATACTTTAATCAGGTTTATATCAAACAGTAGCCTGTAAAAACATGACATTTACAACTGAGTGCCATAAAGCTGTGTAAGCTAATCAATAGACACATGCACACAGAAACACACACTTACGACACACACATTCACACAGGCAAACATGCACAATGTATGATTTAATGTCAGCTTCTCTGCATGAGGCCACGTATACACAACATGCTTCAAGGCCTCTCTTTGTCCATTCAGACGCTCTCTACGGCTGAATGTAAAATATACACTTTATGATTCAGGAAAGACAATAAATTATAGCTTACTATTGATAAGAATGACATTAAATCTAAATAGGGTTTTGCTACTGGCACACCAAAGGGCTGCATATTGCTCAAGGAGTAAAAAGTAAACTGCAGTTCTTGGTAATAAATATTTTTTTTGTTTACTTTGGGCAAAGTTGAGACACAATTACTAATTTCACTCACCTCTTTTTTGCAATATTTGTATAATTAATTGCTGAGTATTTAAAATATATTTCATGAATGTAGCAGAGCTGATAGAAGTTACTAAAACTGTCTACCCCATCAACAGAAAAAAAACATTAACAGCCGTAACAAAGGTTTTGTATATAGTTGAAGGTGCCCACACACTAGAGGATTTTAAATCTTTTGAGACTAAAGATCTGTCCATGCTCTAGTGTGTGTCCAGCTTTAGTTAATATAACATCTGGTTAACTTATAACATTAAAGTTTGTAAGATATATAACTTTGAGAACAATTAATTTACTCAAATTAGGGCTGTGCAGAAATTAGTACATCCCACAACAAAAACTGCCCTTGTAATAGTACCCTAGTAGTAATCTAGTACTGTCTGGCCTCTTTCATTTTTAACAACAGCACCAAGTCTTCTAGGCATGGAATGGACACGTTGGTGACATTTTGCAATATCCATCTTTTTCCATTCTACGACAATGACATATTTTAGAGACTGGATGGACATGATGTTCAACTTGTCTCTTTAGAATCCCCCAAAGATGTTCGATTAGGTTCAGATCAGCAGATGTACTTGGAAACTGAATTACCTTCACCTTTCTCTTTCAGTATAGAGCAATACTTCTGTGAATTAATGATTCCATTAATGAAATACAGCTCCCCGACTCCCGCAGCACTCATGCAGCCCCACATAAGCACACTGCCACCACCATGTTTCACTGTACGCACCGTGCATTTTTCTTTGTAGTCCTCACCTTTCCAACGCCAAACAGTTTTAAAGACATTAATTCCAAAAAACATTCATCTTGGTCTCATCACTCCATAGTATAGACTCCCAGTAGTCTTCATCTTTGTCAGCATTGGCTCTGACAAACTCTAGGCAGCTTTTTTGTCCCTGGACTTTAGGAGAGGCTTCTTTCGTGGACGGCACCCATACATGCCATTACTTTCCAGTGTATGCTGTATGGTTTCACAGGACATAATCAGCCCAGTTTAGGTTTCTACTTCTTTAGATGACTGCAGTAAACTTGCATGTTGATTTTCTTCAACCCTTCTCATCAGAAGACACTTCTGTCAAGGTGTTAGCTTTCCTCTTTGGACAACTTTGGATGACCTGGACATCTCTGTGAGATGGTTCCAGTTACTTCTTTTTTTAATTATGATATTATACATATATAATTTGTCCTCACCCTCCGTGGGTGGTCTCCTTCAAGCTTGGGTCCTCTACCATTGGCCTGGGAGATTGAGGGTTCTGCGTAGTATCTTTGCTGTTCCTAGAACTGCATTTTTCTGGACTGAGATGTCTGATGTTTTTCCTGGTATCAGTCCATGTATGCTCTCCCTACCAACATCTTACACTCTGTAGTTATGTGCTGGATTGTCTTCGGGGCCTCTTTGCACAGCCTACACTACATACATACATGCATACATACATATACAGTACACACATAGGCGCCGATCCTGTGGGTGGTGCGGGGCTCAAGCACTCAGCCAAATCTTTGAGCACCCAGGCGAATTTTTCCTGATCACAAACTTATTCAGTAGGTCTAACCATCATGATAGCAGTCTCTTTTCGTCTACTCTGCTCACACTCAAGCACGGGTCTAGATTAATACGAGCACAGCCGCAAGCCCAACTAACACTCTGGTTAGCTGAGTGGGCTGTAATCATGGCTAAAGTGACTAAACCATAAGCAGAAAGCTGTGAATTCGAGCCAGTGGCTTCCCTATTGCAAAGGCTCGGTAGCAAAGGCAAGCAGGAGCTGAACAAAGAGCTGCTGCCTACATTTGATTTGTATTATTCACACTGCTGACTGTGGAGATGCATCAGGCCCAGGTCATGTGTGTGGCACATGTTAAAAAAGAAAGAGACATCATGGGGAATCAATCCCACTATCTCAAACTTATGAGGTGAGGGCCCTAACCCTAGAGCTAAAGCTCCGATAGCTAATGGGCACCCACGGGGAAAAACATACATTGGCGCCTATGTGTACACAAACACACATACAAATTGTAGATTTCTTTGCCTTTTTTCAGAGAATATGAATGAACACACACTCAAGCTTAGAGGTTGTGTGAAATCATTTATTGTCACAAATGACTTCAGCTGAAATACAGGACTCTGAAAAAAGTGGTGTAGCTGTTTCAAGATGCACAATAAGGAGGCACTGCTCAAATAAAGAGATGATGATGATGATGATGATGATGATGATGATGATGATGATGATGATGATGATGATGATGATGATGATGATGATGATGATGATGATGATGAAAGTGGAGTGACGTTACAGTAAATGTTACGTTTGGAGAGGAGTCAACAAGGCCTATGGTGAAAGGTGGACCATTCCTACCGTGACACACAGAGGTGGATCTCTGATGTTTTGGGGATGTGTCAGCTACAAAGGCACAGGAAACTTGGTCTAAATTGATGGAAGGATGAATGCAGCATGTTTGCAAAAAATACTGGAGGAAAATGCACTCATCAGCTCGAAAGCATAGGATGTACTTGGACCTTCCAACATGACAACAATCTAAAACACAAGGCCAAATCATTGGCTACAGCAGAATAAAGTTAAGGTTCTGGAGTGGTCACTCAGTCTCCTGACCTCAATATCATGTACCCACTCTGGGGAGATCTCAATCGTGCAGTTCATGTAAGACAGCCCAGGAAGAACTGGAGGCTTTTTGCAAAGAAGAATGGGCAGCTTTACCATCAGAGAAGATTAATAGCCTCATTGACAACTACCACAAAAGACTCCAAACTGTCATTGATGTTGTAGGGGCCAATACACAGTTTTAAGAACTGGGGTATGTAAATGTTTAATTTGGGTCATTTTGGTAGTCATTATTTTAAAAGAGTACACACAGATTTTTGACAATAAATGGCTTCACACAACGTCTAACCATGAGTGAAACAAGTCTTTGTGTTATCATTCATATTCTCTAAGAAATAATAATAATATATAATTGACTATAGACTATATAATAATAAACATGTATGTACACTATGTGTGTATATACAGTATATACAGTTGTGCTCAAAAGTGTACACATACCCTGGCAGAATGTTTGATTGTTTTTTGGCCATTTTTCAAAGAATATGAATAAACAAAAACATGTTTTTCTTTCATTCCTAGTGGTTGCGTGAAGCCATTTATTGTAAAAAATAAATAAATAAAATAAAAAAGCAGTTTACTCTTTTCAAATCATAATGACAACAGAAACTACCCAAATGTCTCTGATCAAAAGTTTGAAGAAATTTAGATCAGAAATTTGTATTTTTTCAGAGAGTCCTGTATTTCAGCTGGAGTTATTTGTGCTTCTTTGCACCTGAACAGATTTCTTGGCAGTTGTTGCTGATCATGTCAACTTTTGTTCAGGGTCATTTGAGTAGTGTATGTTGTCATTATGATTTGAAAAGAGCAAACCGCTTTTTTGACAAAAAATGGCTTCACACAATCACTAACCATGAGTGAAAAAAGTAATGGCCATAAAATCTAATATTCTGCCAGGGTATGTAAACTTAGTAGCACTGTTTATTCTGTCAGGGTATGTAAACATGTATGTATCATTTTTTTCAGAGAGTCTAATTTTGTCAGAGTCCTGTATTTCAGCTGAAGTGAGTTTTTCTTTGCTCCTGAACAATTTTCCTGGCAGTTGTTGAAGGTCAGGGACATTTGAGTAGTTTCTGTTTCATTATGATTTCAAAAGATTAAGCTCAGCTCTGTTGATGTTTGTTTCAAGATGCACAATAGGCAGTTGTTGAAGGTCAGGTCAGGGGACATTTGGTTAGTCTCTACTGTAGTTGAAAACAGTTATTTTGACAATAAATGGCTTCACGCAACCACTAACCATGACTGAAATTTAAGGTTTTTATGTAATCATTCATATTCTATTAAATGCGTCAGGGTATGTAAACCTTTGGCCACAACTAAAATTCATATATTATATATTTGCATACAATAGTAGCATACATATTTTTACCCAGCAAATGTTCATCTATCCACTGCTTATTACTCTTCACTTGCATGTGTGTTATTGACTGATGTCGGATTTGTGCAGCCGGTTTAATCAATCAGCCTTGCGTTAAAGTCTATTTAGCAAACAACAGTTGCTCATATGTCATTAACTTTCCCTTCTTCATTATTGGATGAGCAAACACCCACCATAAAGTCGTGCGCCTAAGCCCCCGATGACTTAAGCTACAGGTGAAGCGCCATTGTAAAGTTCTACGAGCTCAAATCACTGCTTTATGACGGGACCGCACTAAACCTTTTAAGGGCTGCTGCCTCTTATCTTTACTCGTGTGCGAAT
>OMNZ01108418.1:0-13903 GCA_900303255.1 Lesueurigobius sanzi
AAGTATTAGGAGCCAGGCTGTAAAGCTGTTTTTGACACGTGTAAAGTCACATAGGAATACATGTTATGAAGGTCTTTTTGGAGCCGCACCTAGTGGACAGAGGTGATATTGCAGCAATGTCAGCGCCCAGCCTGTTGGTCACGGAGACGGCCAATCACCCATTGGTTTATGGTAGTCCGTCGACTCCTCCCCTCACCGTAGACCGTACCTGGCAGCCAATCAGTGGCCTCGTAGGGGCTACGGATTCGGAGTAAAAACGGAGACGTGCGCTTCCTCCCAAATGTCACTATACGGCAACGTGCCGGACACTGCAGCTCTGTGATTGGTTGAGCCATGCACAACAGATAACAAACTCCTTCGTTCTGCATTGTCCAATTTATTTTCGAGTGATACTTTGTTTCCCTGATTTAGTGCTTTTGTGTGTTCACTTTTTATATTGTTAAAAAAATTCAAAAAGAAGATTCATTTCAATGTGAACGTAGAGGAGCAACGTAGAAGCTCGAACGGTTCAACCCCCCTCCAGCCGTACGGCAATTTGGTGGGCGTGGCCGGCCGCACGACCATAAACCAGGCTGTACTCAATTAACATTACGTCACAAATGAAGCGTCGGTGAAAATACGTCTCTCTGCCATTGGAATGCATTGGACTTTGAGTGGTTATCATTTGGTATGAGAGGGTCTTTGTGATGTCAAATTTTTATGAAATGTTGTTTGACTATATGACAACCTGCCTATAGAGGCAACAGTGCGATATGAACAGATATCGGTTTTGTTTTCACCGACACTGGGTCGCGTTGCATTGGTGTGTATGTGGAAATGCCCGGATGTTTAGAAAGGTTAATTTTCTTACTTTAGTAAAAGTGCAGATACAGGAGCAAGAATTTACTTAGGTAAAAGTATCAGATTAAATTCCTACTTAAGTAAAAGTATCCATCCACTGTAAAATGTACAAGTATTCTTAATGTGGCATAGTAAATTAGGACTAAACCAGGTATGAACTGGGACTGAACCAGATCATCACAGAGATGTCTGTAATACTTTTACTTAAGTTTTAACCCAATTTAAAAATGTAGTGGAGTAGAAAGTACAGATACTGGCTGTAAAATGTAGTGAAGTAAAAGTAAAAAGTATTCCTCATAAAATTTACTTAAGTAAAGTAAAACTATAATTTGTACTTTTAACTTGTACTTGTTACTTCATTACTTTCCTCCACTGGGCCACAATAACGTTTAGACGACGCACATTGAATGTATTCAAAGTGAAATGAACAGCAGGGGTTTATAAATGTATATCATTCATTTACATACCGACCTTTGAGATGACTTCTGTTATGATATTGGGCGTTACAAAAATAAATTGATTGATTGATTGATTGATTACTTATTGTATGTGTGTTATTTCTTTCCTTATACTTACTGAAACAACTTTTTTTTTAGGAGATGAATACTACTGGAAACTTGTGGCTGACTTCATCGGTCCTCAGTCTGGGGAAGGATTAGACCTTGATCAGGGAATTTGCAGAAACCGACTATTAATTCAAGTTGGACTTTTGAAGGAAGACAACAACTTTCCGTGGCCCGCCATTATTGACTGGCTCAAAACTGTATTTCCCGCACATAAGACGGCTGACTTTCGCCGCCTGATTCAAAGAGGCACTGTCACTACTTTGAGTCTACTTGGAGATTCAAGGCTAAATTTTCTTGAGTCAGCTGTCAATTTTGATTTTGTGGGACCAATTTGTGATAGCATAGGAATTGAACGTCAGGACCTTCTTCGGTTGAATGATTTTTCAGAGAGGGCACAGTTGATAGAAGTTACAAATGGCTTGGTTCTTGAGTTGGATGAATTTATCCAAAGGGAAAATCTTGCTCCTGTTGTCATCGTTCACTGGCTTAAAAATTTTGAGCCAACATTTTGTAAGAATGAAGAATATTCAAAAGTCTTTTCGGGGCTCAAGGCGAAGATTAAAACACTAAAAATGTACTGCAGCAGTTCTGAGACTAAAAGCCGAAGAAATAGGAGATATGTTGCAATAGAAAGTTTACTTCTTAGTCCGTTTGACCTTACGTCCCTTGAGGAGCCACAAGAAGAATCAAAGATTGCGGTTAAAAAACGTAAAAAAGAAGAGCAACCTTTTTTCAAACCTGTAACCATCAAGGAGGAGCCCGCATATTGTGAAATCACAGAGGAGCAGACCGTTGTGAAAGATAACAATATTAAACTAAATGCATTCAAAGAAGAAAGCAGTCATGGTGAAGCTCAACCTGATCATTTTGAGGTTGTAGGTGACTATGACGAAGCATCAACATTGCTTGACATTGCAGTTGCATCTGTCCATAAATCGTCACTTTTCCATCAGGGAATTACTGAGGAATGTAAAGAAGAGTCTCTTGAGCTCCTTAAATATCAGTACACATTAATGTGCAAGGAGAAACCAGAAGTAGTAGATTTTGAGAAAACTTTGGCAGAAAATTCATACAGGATTTCACTTGGTACACCTGTGGAGTTTATACATCACAACGCCAGGTTTATTGCTGAGGTCCATAAGGTTGTGGAGGAGCAGATAATGAGTTTGGAAAAGGAGGTCATTCAGACATCAGGGTCAAAACTCGGCAGAGACAAACTGCCAAAGTTTAAAAGTTTTGCTAATTTTGCTGAAAGCACCACTTCCCGTTATATTCACATGGCATGTGGGTTATTAAACCCCAAGTCCCAGAATAATAGAACTTTTCGAAAGCATTGGCTGGCTTTTTGCAAGGAAAAGGAAAATCCTTCAGAACTGATGGAAGAATCTACTAACAGCATCATCAAATACTTTGAAGCATCTGCTGGTCTCATTCACCATTACAAAGAGGTTGGACCATTTTTCTCTGACATGCTTGCTCTGGAAGATGACTCGTGCCCAAATATTGTTCTAGAAAGCATTGCTACTGACGCGAATGATTCAATAATTCAGACCTTTGTTTGTGTTTTGGCCTTAATCTACTGCAAAATACTTGGCCCCTACTGGAAGTTGTTAAGAAGTGCAGCAACCTTTACAATGTATCCCACATACTTGCTGTGGCTGTATCAGAGGTTTTTGAATTGGACCAAGGAGCCAGCGACAATGGCAGTGCCTGACGCTCGCGTGAATGTTTTTGCCATGACTCCATTTTCAGAGAGAACCTACAGTGGCGTTTTTAACTTTTGCGCACACTGGTCTACAAACGCAGAGCTTATCCGAGTGAGTTTGAAGCGAGTAATGAAGGCGATCACCACAGCTGCAGACAATCACCTCAGGGATTATTTACCAGGAGGAAAATATTCACAAATCCTATCCCCGGAGCTGAGCCACAAACTATCAAGGTGCACTTTTTCTGTTTTGATGGCGGAAAATCCCTTTCAAACATTTTCTGATTACAAGAAACGAATTCACAGTGATGCCTCCTCAGCTAGCTCTGAGGAGGAAGAAGAAAATGATGCAAAAGATGAATATGTACAAGAAGAGGCCCACAAAGAAGAAAATGAACGTGTGGAGGAAGTTGAGGAGAAACCACAACTGGAAAAAAGGCACATTGTTCGTTTTCCAGAAAACACGGACAAGGATTATATCATCGGAATGGTAATGAGGAATGGAGGGCCCTGCAGGACCCGTGAGGATTTTGAAAAAATGATGTTGCGCTTTGAACGGATGCCAAGAGCTGAGAAAACAGAGTGCATCCGCTGCGAAGTCCTGTACCAAATAATGATCTTGAACAACCCAAGCCCACACCTGTATGACGCAGTGGGAAAACCTACCACAGTCTCGGCCAAACTAAACATGGCGCTACCACGTGTGAAACCGGGATTTTCATTGGTCCTTGCACCAAAAAGGGCAGGCCCAAAATACCCCAAACAGGAAAAACTATGATTTGACAGAGAGGGGGCCCCAGCAGCATGGAGTTTAGATTCACCACAGTTGTGGAAGTTTCAAATATGACTGTGAGGTTTATGTATTTTTCAAACCTGCTTTAAATATCTGTGAATCATTTTACAATAAAGAAAATATCTAAATAGCACGTTGTCATTGTAAAATAAATCATTTTTATTTTAAATTGAACTTCTAAAATAATTAAAATGTTCAGTTATGTGCCATGTGTTGATTAGCACCTCTATTCAGCCATGTTGTTAGAATTGAATAAATACTGCCCAATTCCTATTAAAATGTTCTCTTTACCTTATTTAACCTATTTGTATTACAAGTACTGCATTGTATTAGGGTTGTTTCATTATGCAGCTCTTCTAGAGATTTTAGAAGCATGTGCCTGAGTTTAAAGCAAAAACAAAAGCTTGTGCAATAGGGACATCTGGTAGGAGTTGAAATAGCCCAATCAGTAAATCTCCATGAGGGATATTCTGTGCTGGCAGATATCGCAAGCTACTCATACTGCATCCATCATCAAGCATCTAATTTGTTTTAACTGGTACTAATATAACAGAAACAAACATCCATGGACTGGAAACAACAGTACACATGATACAAACATGTTGGATAAGAAAATATCCTGAGCTCCTGAACGCACAGGGGCGGGTACTTCCTTGGCGTAACAGCGTCATTCAGGTTACGTCTGCGTGTTACTTCACGGCGCCGGAGTCTTCGATCTACTACACGCGAGTCCAGTCTTCTATCACAGCCAGAGACAGTGGCACCATGTCCGGCGGCTGGTGGGACAGTGCGGCGGTGACCCACGGCCTCATGGCGCTGTTTGCGATGGGGTCCTGGGTCTCTGTGAACAGCCTGTGGGTCGAGCTGCCGGTGGTGGTTAATGTGCTGCCCGAAGGTCAGTGTCTGTTCTCTGGAACTGAGGTGTCCTGATGTGGCCTTTGGTCGACTGCTGGGACAATCAGTGTCCTCCATCACGATATAATAAATATGTCTGTTTTATGCCCTCTCACTATCGAGGTTTAGCAGCTAGCATCTTAGCTGCAGTGGGAAGTTGGGAGTAGGAAGACTACTACATAGTAATAAGTCAGTAGTAGTAGAGTAGTGGAGTTCAATTGTTCTATTACCTTATAATAACTATATTCTTAATAACAATGTCAACGAATGTTTATTCAAAACTATACATATATATTACCCAGTGAATGACTAAGATATGCAGATTCTTTCATGATGATAGTAACAAGTGCTCCTTTTGTCAAGGTGATGGTGAAAGTATTGTATGTTTTTTGTGGAATACCCTTTTGTATGCACAAAATTACCTTTCAAGAGTTATTAGAATATTATATTGACACAACTTCAAACATTATTAATACCACCTTTTCATCTGATGAAACATATACAGTATAATACATTTAATCATGATACTAAAAAGTCCCTTCATGGATTCATTTAAAAGAATCAGACAAATCTTATTTGACCTCTTTTTAAACTTTTAAACCCTTTTAACTTAAATAATAATTTTAAAAAAAACTTGCTAAAGCTATAAACATTCTTGAAAGATGGAAACTTATTTTTGTCATTTCGTAGACCCCTGTGTTTTTGTGTTTTAACTATTTATTTTATTTACAAATGATTATACAGTATCTATCTATGATTAATATACAATGAATGTATTTGATACATGAATATGATGTACTGATATCGAAAGAAAATAAAAATATAGAAAAAGTCAATAGTAATGGTGCTCCAGACCTTAGCCTTCATTATCTTATTTTAGTTTGTTATATATTTATCATGAATTATACAATTACATAAATATAACAATTTTAAAATTATATTCGGTTTACAGTTTGTGTTTCATTATATTTCAGAAGTTTAAATGAGCTGCATAAACATCTTGAGTATCTAATGCCTTTCCCTTTGTTGTTGTTGTTATTGTTGTTGTAGGGTGGAACCTGCCTGCCTACCTCTCTGTCCTCATTGCCTTTGGAAACGTGGGTCCCATTGCTGTGACCATCACCCACCACTGCGCCCCGGGACGGCTGAACGAACGGGTCGTCATCCACTGTATCCAGGTGTTGGCTGTCATCACCGCGGTGTTTTTGGCCATTTTCTGGTCTCGCACCGTCACCTTTGCAGGACAGGAGCGATCCATACCTTTCTTCCTTTTCACTTTTGTTTTGTCCTTTGTTTGCTGTACGTCCAATGTGACCTTTCTGCCGTTCATGTTCAGATACCCCCCTCAGTACATACGCACCTTCTTCATCGGACAGGGCTTCAGTGCCTTGTTCCCCTGTATCGTCGCGTTGGGGCAAGGTGCGGGCAAAGTGGAGTGCCGGTCTGTCAACGGCACATCCAAGCCCGAGTATTACAAGCAGAATTTCCCCGCTCAAAACTTCTTCTGGTTCTTGTCCGTCATGCTCGCGGTCTCGGCGTTGAGTTTCCTGGCGCTGACCAGAAGACAAACGGCTCAAATACACTCCCCGCCGGAGCAGGACGACGGCGCCGCGGCGAAGAACGGGGACGAGACTCACCCCCTTCGCAACGGGACGCCAGTGTCGGAGCGCCAGGTGGAGCTCGAGGAGCCGCAGCCTCAAAGTCAGATATTTTGGACGCCGCATAATGTCTACCTCCTGGTTTTATTGGCCTTATCCAACGCTTTGACCAATGGAGTGCTGCCCTCGGTGCAGAGCTTCACCAGTCTGCCCTATAGCAACATGACCTTTCACCTGTCCGTCGTCCTGGGAAACATAGCCAACCCCCTCGCTTGCTTTCTGGCCATGTTTATTGTCATAAGGTAAGGTTTGCTTATGATGAACTTAATTTTTTTATATTGAATGGTAGATTTTCTATTCATTTATTTGATTTACATAGGACGATGCACAATAGTCAGAATAGTCATTTCATCCATTGTCCAGGCAATACCCATTCAACTACGACCAGAGCAACCACCTGTCCCTCTTTTGATTCCACTGTACATGTAGTCCTTTGACCCCCGCCCCGTCCTATTTCAATAATGTCCCACTTTTGCAATCAAGTTAGATTTACATGAGAATGACAAATTTTATTCATTCAATAAATGAATTGTGCCAAAATGACCGTATTTTCCGGACTATAAGTCGCACCAGCCAGAAAATGCATAATGAAGAAGAAAAAAACATATAAGTCACACTGGACTATAAGTCGCATCTTTGGTTGGGAAATTTCCAAGTTCCTGAAACAGACACTTCATATTGAAAGTTATAATAATAACAATAGAATAGAACAACAATAGGTGTATGGGCTGAATAGGTGTATGGTATGCTAACGTGACACATTGATGGTTATTCAGCTACACGAAACCTAAACAATGAACTTTAAAAGGTGTCTGGTATGTTCATATTAATTCATATATAAGTCGCGCGTGAGTATAAGTCGCAGGACCAGTCACACTGTGAGAAAAAGTTTGACTTATAGTCCGGAAAATACGGTAAGGCCTTGATTGTCACTGAAAAGTATTACAGTTGTGATGACATTTTCAGTACTTTTTTGTCACACAGTTATGTTGTTCAATTTGTGAAATCTAAAAATGTTGCTCCATTCCTCTGCTTAATCTGGCCCAAACTGTGGAAATGATAAATGTTATGGGGCATAAAAAAAATCAGAATTTTGCCTAAAATGTATAATATTGTTGTGTCCTAACTTTCCGGATTAAAATATTTCGTGAAGTACAGTGCTTAACAAATGTATTAGACCAGTGTTTCCCAACCAGAGGTACGGGGACCCCTGGGGGTACGCGAGAGGTTAGCAGGGGGTACTTGGAATAATGTCAGATTAAAAATAAGACAAAACAAATTGTATTTTTGATTATTATGGTAAAAAAAAAATACATTGTAAAACATTTAACTGTAAAGAGTGAGATTTAGCTGTCTGAGTTTTTGTCATTCACTTTCTAACTAATCAATAAAACCATCGAAGCAGGGGTTATGCAGAGTATAATTGAAATGTCCAAGGGGTACGTGAGACAAAAAGGTTGGGGACCACTGTATTATACCACCACCCAGTATAAGGTGTTTGCCACTGCTGCCATAATTTAACAGTATTTCTGTTTACCAAAATATCTTTTATGTTTCTACTTGACCAAAAAAACAAACAAATCTGGAGCTGGATGTGATGGACTGGTCCAGACTTGAACCCCATTGAACAGATCTGGGATTTAGTAAAATCAAAAATATCAAACCAAAGTCTCATCCAAGGCAAGTCTCTGGGAGCAGCTACAAACTATTTGGAACTTAATAACAAAAGAGAGACCTTGCAAAACTACATAAAAACAATACCAGTAAGAATGCAGCTGTTATCAGGGCCAAAGGTGGCCATACAAAATATTGACATTTTAGGTTATTATTTGTCAACAAGGACTATTTTGTTATTCCAATTGGTTATTCTCTTAATGAATAACAATGAAGTTATTCATTTGAAGCAAGTTTTTATATATTACCAAGTTATTTATTTTTTCCTGTTCATCAGAGGTGGTGTAATACATTTGTTAAGCTCTGTATTTCTGTCTGTATTTGTGATTTTGGGCCAAAATAGCAAAGTCATCTCATGACTTGTCCAACTTTCACTATGATTTGAGGCTGTCCCTGCTTTGGCATATTACTCAGAATAATAGTAGTGCTGCTGCTACAACTCGAGGAATTGAATAGACTGCTAGAATTGTTATAACAACTAAGAAAAAAACAGAAACAAAGCCAGGCTAAATTAGGCCTAAATTAAAAACAACACAAAAACATTTTCAATATCTTTCAAAAGTTTCCGTGAATTTGTGAGGAAAGTTATTCAGATGTAAAACCTGGGATGTCTACATGGATATTGTGTCAGCTAAATTTACAATAATGATGATAATTTTGCACTAGTTTGATGCTGTACGTTTATGATTGAAATTCTCGATGTTTATTTCAGTGTGCCTGGTATTTAACAGTGTTTGCCCCGGTTCCTCAGGTCTCCAGGGGGTCTGGGCTGCCTGTCTGTGGCTGGAGGAGTGTTTGCTGCGTACCTCATGGCTCTAGCTGCTCTCAGCCCCTGCCCTCCGCTCCTGGGAACCTCCTCTGGTGTTGCTCTAGTGGTGAGTTCAGACTAAAAGTGGTTTTAGTGTTCATTCTAATCATTATTTATTATTATCATTATTTTGGTTAAATGTAGGTGAGACTCATGCCTCTTTTATTTACGTGTGTAACATACCAAGTCTCATTTACCTAACTCTCTTCAGGCTTGATTTTTAGTAACTTTTATTACATTGTTGCCTCAACTTGGTTCCTTCATGGCCTTGATTCAACACTCCAAATGTTATCTTGTCCAAACAACTCTAATCTCTCTGATCTCACCAAAGACATGAAGCACACAATGTAAACCAGATTTGTGTCAATATTTAGCATTTTTGCTTTCTATGAGGTTGACTTTACAACTTCATATTATAGAATTTGATGAATGAATTTCAGAGAGAAGGCATTGTTCAATATTACTTTGTACATTTGTTATTGATTGGACCCAGAAACAATTACTCTTTATGCCATTGAATAAACTTCCAGTGTTTAGTTTATTTTGTGCTGACTGTGAAACATGGAAAACCTCAATATTAACATACTGTATATGAGCTCTTTAGCAACAAGGGCTTGACACAAACCTTTTTGCTCTTTGGCCACCTTTGTGGCTTGTCTTTTTCAAAAGTTACTAACCAATCTAAAAGCGACAATTATAGCTGGCTGCTGTTTGACCAGAAATACAGTATAATTTCTGCCAAAGTTCCAGTCTAGACCCTAATTTTTGTATTTTTGACAAATGTATGTTGTAAAATTAGGTGGACAATGTCATTATTTTCCAGAACCAGAACCTTTGATTTAATGCCAGTTTGAATTCTATTTAAAGGAATAGTTCACCGCTTTTACATGCATACATATGTTCTAACCTGGGCTTAGATGAGGCGATGCGCCAAATTTCGGAGAAGTTAGCCACAAATCTCTTCCAAGTTTCCCCTATTTAAATAGGGTTATGTCAGTAGTTACACGTTCAAAGTATAGTTACACAAAATGAAAACTGTCAATTTTCTAAATGGAAAAAAGTGACACTATAGTTTAAGGCAGTGTTTCCCAACCAGGGGTACGCGAGAGCTTTGCAGGGGGTACTTGGAATCATTTCAGATTAAAATGAATTTGTATTTTTAATTTTTATGTTTTATTTTCAAAAAGAATAACTGTATAGACTGAGAACTTGAGTGAACACTGCAAAAAGTGATATCTTGATTAGTTAAATTTGATGGAATTGAGAATAGTTGGATTCTTTTGAGTAATTTTGACTTGCCAGGTAAAATTATCTGCCAATGGAACAAGATTTTTGTACTTACTATAAGAAAAAACTACTTCTTACACTAAAATTTTGATAATTAATCTAAATTTACTTGAAATTGTAAGCTTTTTCTTACCTTGAGTGCAAAAATACTTGTTCCATTGGTAGATAATTTTACTTTGCAAGTCAAAATTACTCAAAATATGATCAAATATCCTCAATTCAAGCAAATTTAACTTATCAAGATATCACTTTTTGCAGTGTATTTACTGTCTTTTTATTGATAAATGCGAGTTTTCGTCATTCACTTTCAAACTAATCAGCAAAACCATTGGAGCAGGAGGTACTTGGAGTATAAATGAAAGGTCCAAGGGGTACGCAAGACAATAAAGGTTGGGAACCACTGGTTTAAGGAGTACTTCAGCCTCCGTGCAGTAAGCTTCCCCCGAGAGATGCCTCCTTCCACTCACTTCCGACAACAGAACAACGACGTGCTACGCGCAAAGTGCACGGAATCATTTGCAAATGGCGGACTTTGGAGATGAAGGAGACTGGTTTGTAGCAGATCCAGAGCCATCTTGGAAGAGATTTGTGGCTTCTAACTTCTCAGAAATTTGGCGCCATGGGACTATACTGTAGAAGCAAAATGCTAACAGCGTCTTTGGTCGTCTTACGGGAATGAAGGCACGCACAAAGACCAGACAGCCACGCATCGCCTCATCTAAGCCCAGGTTAGAACATATGTATGCATGTAAAAGCGAACTATTCCTTTAGTGCTTTATAATGACATTTAAGGCCTTATTTATGACACAATTCATTTAATGGCTTTTAATGCTGCGCGGAAACCATGATAACCCACTCTCTCCCTGCTCCCAGGTGCTGTCGTGGATCCTATTCACGGGGGTCTTCTCATATCTGAAGGTGGTGATCGGGACTCTGCTGCACCAGGCCGGACACTCTGCCCTGCTCTGGTGCGGCATCTCCATCCAGGCCGGCTCGCTCGTCGGGGCGCTGACCATGTTCCCGCTGGTCAACGTCTACAGCGTGTTCTCGCGCGGCCAGGAGTGTGTGGACAACTGCAGCTAGTGCCAAAACCACCACAACAACAACAACATGACCTTGTGCCTGTGGGACATCACTGCTCAAAGACTCGACCTTTGTATCTTTTGTATCTCGCGGACGAGGACGGAGAGGCCTCGGAAAAGTCAAAACATCTCCTCGACAATGGCCGCTTTGTGAGAGACGGCTGGCTGCGGGGAAGTGGATGTGCTGTAAAACCACATGTGCTCTGTGCTCTTTGCTGATGATGAGCTGTTAATGAGGTTCAGTTTGGTCATGTGCGAAACTCAGGGAGACGGGCGCCATTTTATTATCCCTCTGTTTACTTCTCAGCAGTAAAGAAGCACAACTGGATTTCAGAGGAGACACTGCAGGCAAAGCTCTTTTTCTTTTTCAATTTCCAGGTTTGCTTTTAACATATAAAATTTAACCTGGAAACAAATGAATCTTTACAATAAGAAGTGTAATTTTTGGACTGATTCAACATTTCTCCATAGAACTATACGGGAAATTGTAACTTCAATGATCATTTTCTTCACTTTAGTAGCTCCTACAGACTCCAAACTTTCCAGTCTTGTACTAAACAATATTTTGAAGGTTTGTTCTAGTTCCTTGCTTGATTTTATTGAGTTTGGAACCCCAAAATAAGACATTTTACAGATGTAAATTAAGGAAAAGCATTTCAAGCTGTGTTCATTTCGTCGAATAAAGTATTTTGTCATAATTTTAGTCTTAGTTTAGACTAAAACTAAATAAAAGTTAATTCATGAGACCAAAACTATCACTAAAATGTCCAGATATTTTCGTTGACGATAAAAAGACTAAATAAAAATGAAAAGAAAGGACTAAAATGATCAAAACGTCAGTGAGGAACAGGTGAGAGATGTTCCATGAAGCAGAGAATATTATTAAATATGTTTGAAAACAGTGATATAAATGTAAAGTTTAGAGATTTAGTCTAATAAATTTACGCTTGACTAAATCTGGACTAAAGTTAAACTCCATTTTCATCAAACGACAAAATTATCAGATGTAAATTTTGATTTATTATGTAGTTTCTTGTACAAGAAGTTCTTTTCTTAATTTAAGTGCGAAAATACTCGTTCCATTGGCAGATCGTTTTACTTGGCAAGTCAAAATGACTCAAAATAAAAGCAAAAATTCTTCAGTCTTCATCTGTACTCTGTAGTTGAAGTGTAGGACGTTTCGATCTTAGTTCAAAGATAATACAGACTTGAGCACGCTGTGGGTCTCTTAAGGGTAAACCAGAAGGAGGAGTTAACCTCTAAGTCCCTCCTCTCTTGGTGCTAAAAGTAGGAGAACATCTAGCCTACCTCGTTACCTGTCTTCTGGTTTACTCTTAAGAGACCCACAGCATGCTCAAGTCTTTATTAAGCTGATGACGGTCTGTGGACTAAGATCGAAACGTCCTACACTTCAACTACAGAGTACAGATGAAGACTGAAGAATTTTTGCCTACGATGGACAACTCCTGTATGACTGAGAACCTACACAAACTCAAAATAAAGTCAAATATTCTGAATTCAAGCAAATTTAACTCAAGAGATCACTGAATACAGGCAGTTTGGCCATTTTTACACCTAAAATGCCTTATTTTTATATGAAAACATAAAACGACAGAAAACTTGCAATACATTTTCTTCTCATATTTATATCTGTAATACGCAGAAAAAGTTTCAAATTGATATGACTTATTTTTTCCTCTATTCACCTGCATTGTCTCCTTACAAAAACATACATGATTGTTTAAGTCACTCGTGTTTATTTAAGTGGATTGTGACAAAATATTTTTTACTCCAGTATGGAAAAGATTTACAATATACACGTTTGTATATTTGAGTAATTGCTTTTATGATCTTTATATCTGTTTGAGCTGTTATAATTTAAGTACTTTACCTGAGCCCAAATCTTTAAACAAAGACAACTTTGTTTAATTACTACAAACATCTGTGGAAAGTCGTCCTACCTCCAGTTTGTATAAGCATAAATGTTAATTATTAATTTACAATAGATTTTAATGATGTATTTAACCGTATTTGCTAATTGCCTAAAGTACATTCCTTTTATTTCAGAAAGCAGCATCTTTGGTAACACTTTATAATATAATACGGCTCAGTAACTCACAGGTTACTACAGTAGGAAATGTTGATGCAGTGGTAAATCCAGGCAACTACTATGGTACGTTTTGGCACGTACAGAGGTGATTAACAGTTACCTACAGTGACAAGTATTCACAGTATTAAATACTAAGGAATGACAATGGTAAATTACATACTGGTTAGTTTTTAGTCTTTGGTGCTTACACTAGTAATTAGGGCTGGGTATCCATTCAGTTGAGGATATCACACAGTACCAATTTTACTTGGATATGGTAGACATTCTCAGAAGAACTATTGCACTTTTTATAAATTATTATTCCACTAATATGCTTCTGTAAACATAAAAGGCTATAAACCTGACCTTCTATGTGCCATCTGTGCTTATTCGCCATATTTTTGCATCTTTTAGAAAACAAACAAGAAAAATTTGCACCAAATGTTACCCCATAGATTTGGTCATTTTTGCACAAATGTAACTCCATACTTTTGTCCTCCATGTTCC
>OMNZ01108421.1:0-12243 GCA_900303255.1 Lesueurigobius sanzi
AGTTACTTTACAAATACCAAAGGAATACAGAGAGAGAGAGAGAGAGAGAGAGAGGAAGGAGAGAGACAGCGAGAGAGGGAGACAGAGAGGAAGGACAGAGACAGTGGGAGGGAGAGGAAGGAGAGAGACAGAGATAGGGAGGGGAAGGAGAGAGACAGAGAGAGGGAGAGAAAGGAGAGAGACAGAGAGAGGGAGAGGAAGGAGAGAGACAGAGAGAGGGAGAGGAAGGTGAGAGACAGTGAGAGGGGAAGGAGAGAGGGAGAGAGGAAGGAGATAGAGAAAAAGAAGAAACAGAGAGAGGGAAAGAGGAAGGAGAGAGAGGAGGGAGAGAGAGAGAGAAAGAAAGAAGAGACAGTGTTGCTACATATTTTACACATACACATTTAAAAAAATAGATTGAAATAAACAAGGATTGTCTCTAAAAGTGGAAAGTCCCCAAAAATGGGGACCTTAGGGCTTAAGAGGTTAAATCAAAATTTGAGATGAACATGAGAAAAATACATTGGGACAAGCTTTTTCTCCATATCACCCAGGCCTTAATTCTACATTACTTAATTGAGAGTCTTTAAAAATCAGACACAATAAAAAAACATGATTGAATCTTTACCGAGCACTTGTCCTACGATCATCCTGCCGTCCTCTCCGGTCACGGCCGTCCTGGCGTTCCTCTCGTTGGCGAACTGTACGAAGGCGTAGCCCTTGTGGAGGGAGCAGCCCACGATCTTGCCGTACTTGGAGAAAATGGCCTCCACGTCGCCCTTGGTGACGAGCAGCGTGTTGAGGTTCCCGATGAAGACGCGGGAGTTGAGCGAGCGCGGGTCAGTTTTGTTGGTGACATTGCTGGCTGCCATGAGGCTGGACGAGGGTGAGCGACTGAGAGTGACACAGCAACGGACAGAGAATGACACATGGGTTTAATCATACTGTAAAGCTGAGGAGCCGGAAGGAGCTGGAGGGGAGAAAAGGTTTAGGTCACCAAGAAGAGGTCGCAGACTTGATGCAAAAAAGGAAACTCTTCATCCAAAAAGAAAAAAGGCAATGATTCTGTTATGTTCTCACAAGCGTTAAAGCAATGAGTTTGATCGTAGGGCTGGGACCATACAATATGTATCACGATACAGTAAGTAAACTTTGAAAAAGAAGAGTTTTGTGTTGAAATACAAAAAAGTCACCACAAAAAGAAATGTCCCCCGCCCCTTGGACTACCTTTAGCTTTGATTACTGCATCATTAGCTGTTGTTTCAATAAGCTTCTGCAGTGTTAAAAGATTTATTTCCATCCATAGTTGGATTCATTATTCACCAAGATCTTGTATCGATGATGGGAGAGTGTGACCACTGCGCAAAGCCATGTCCAGCACATCCCAACGAGTTAAGATCTGGACTCTGTGGTGGCTCAGTGTGTGGTTAAGTGGTGATGCTCCTGAACCACTCTCTCTCAATGTTAGCCCAATAAATCCTGGCATTGTCATCTTAATAATCCTGTACCATCAGGGCAGAAGGAATACATGGATGGAAAAACATTCAGGATGTTCATGGAATCAGCTGATCTCATTCTTTGGGCTCATGTTGATGCTGAACCTGAAACTCACCAACGGCAGCAGCTCCAGATCTATTTGCTTGGTTAAATCCAGGTGGAGACTTTTTTTTTTGGCCGGGCAGTGTACTACTTGCAGGGCCGGTCCAAGCTTTCACAGGGTCCTAAGCAGAATTATGTCATGGGGCCCAAAACCTGTAGTACAAATGTGTGCACACTACTGGGGGCCCTCTGGTGGCCCTAAGCAGCTGCATAGTCTGCTTATACAGTTTTTTATTGATGAATGCTAAGAGACACTTATTGTATTGTTATCATTATTAGCCTTTTTTAAATTTAGCTTATTTTTTTATCCTATTCCAGTATTATTACTACTGTTTGCAAACCTTTTTTCTTCCTGATGGCACATTTCCTGACTTTTTGCTCCCCTCTGTGTGATCCTGTCCTAAGAGCTGTTGTAACAAATACACTTCTCCATTGTGAGATCAATAAAGAACTATCTTATCTTATCTTTGTCAAGGCCGGCCCTGACTACTTGACATTTATTGAAGCGTTAAGATGGAAAAGTGCTTTATCGTATCAAAACATAGGTTTAACAAAGCGGTGTGGGATAAATACGCAGCCCATAAACAGAGGCCTATAGTAAATGTAAACTACTTGTAGATCAGCTGGAGGGTGCGGCCGTTAAGCATTTAAAAAGCATCAAAAGTATTGAAGCTTTGATGAAGTATAGATACTTATACATATCGCGGCAAAAACATATTGCAACATATTGTAAAATAATATATTGTCCCAGCCCGATCAGACTTTTTTCCTGCAATACAAAAAGACAAAAAACTGGATAGACCGGTGAGCGTTATGTCTGTCGACTATAAGGATTAAGGATGTAAAAGGTGCACTGTGGAACTTTTTATGTGAAAAAACGGGATACTAGTCAAGTGCGTATTTGACCTGTGTTGACCCCGTGGCTGTATGGGTGGGTAGCATGGCAGCTTTACTTTTCATCACCTTGATGACGGTCCAGGATCAATGTTTTTAGGATTTCTGATCAGACCATCAGCAGAGAAAACCTGCCCAAATACACATTTTTTAATGCTACAAACGCCACAAATATTAATTTCCATATTCAATAGAAAATTTGATACAACTGACAAGTTTTGACCAGAAATACAGTATGATTTATGCCAAAACTCCAGTCTAGACCCTCATTTTTGTATTTTTGACCAAGTTATCCTGTAAAATTAGTTGAGCAATGTCATTATTTTCCAAGAACTTTTGATTTAATGCCAGTTTGAATTCTATTTAATGCTTTTTAATGACCTTATTTTTGATAGAATTGATTTAATGACTCCCTGTGTTAGCATTTAGCCTCCGCCAACTATTCCATTGGGGTTCTCAGAGGTTGAAGTTAGAAGCCACCAAGCTCCTCCACGTTGTCCCCATTTAAATACAGTTATGCGAGTAGTTACACCATCCAAGTATAGTTACACAAAATTAAACGTGTCAATGTTCAAAGCGGATAAAAACGGGTACTATATTTTAAAGGCGGAATAACACCACTTCGACCTCTGTGCTGTAATATGACGCTCCTAAAGGATTCCTTTAGGAGCATGTAACTGCTCGCATAACTGTATTTCAATTGGGAAAACGTGGAGGAGATTGGTGGCTTCTAACTTCAACCGCTGAGAACCCCAATGGAATGGTTAGCGGAGGCTAAATGCTAACAACATCTTTGGCATTAACAGAGGGCACACTCAAAGTCCAGACAGGTGCACATTAACTCATTTAAGCTCATGTCCGAACACATCTCAGGATGAAAAATAGTGGCCTATTCCTTTAGAAGGGCTGCTGTGATGAAGGTAATGGGTGCGTACCTATGTTCCCCGGGCCCGGTGTTCCCCCACTTCTATTGACGGGGAACATAGGACCCGGGGAACATAGGACCCGGGGAACATAGGACCCGGGGAACATAGGACCCGGGGAACATAGGTACCTTGTTTATTAAACGGTCCCGATGTTTCCCGGTGCCGCCGCCTCCCCATTTGAAGTTTGGGAGAACACTGGTACCAGGAAACAGCGGGACTTCAATAGAGAAATTAATTTACTCTCTCTTATTGGTTTCTAACCCTAACCCATGAACACGCGCAGCAAAAACAGGTCTGGCGAGGAACACCGGGCCCGGGGAACATAGGGCTGACCCCGAAGGTAATATAAGCACTAATATCAAGTTGCTGGGTTTTTTTTTTTGCATAAAAAATTCCACTATGCACCTAAAACAGCTGCAAAAAAATTCAATTGAATGTGACACTGTCCAAAATGGACATGATGTGAAGCCCTGAGAAAGGAAAAGGGTTGGTTAGGGATTCATTTTCATATCACAATATAAAGAGTGAAAGTGTACACAGTCAATTCTACACACTGGTTAGGCTTGTTTAAACATTAGTGAGTGCTCTTACGTGACTTGTTTTTATTTGTTTAGCTGATGGCAGAGTTATTGAAGTGATTCTAAATGTTTTACATGTAGCAGATCGGCTCTAAAGCCCCTTCAGCGCTGACCGCACACATCTATGTGGCACAAATCCAATGCATTTTAAACAGCAGCCCCAGAGTAAAGCCCAGAGCCTCAGTAAGAGCTGAAACATGAAAACAGCGCTCCTCGGAGGCCAGGGGAGAGCGGTGCACTCACTCCATGTGTGCGCAGGGGTCGTCTGGTGACTGGGGGCGTCAGATTGGACTCTTGTGTTGGGACTTCAGACACTGGGCCTCTTTTTACTGAGGTGACAAAAAACACACCTCCGTCAGGCCCTGCAGACAGGACAGCTCACTGGGACAGGTCGGTTTATACATCACACAGGTCGTCCCCAAAATACTACTCACTACGGGGCGACTATTTGGGAACTACAGCAGTTTATACAACTCCTCGTTATGTGGTTGCACTAAATCCAGTAATGGGGACTAAGATTGTGCAAATGAGCTATTGTGAACCAAATATTTACTTTGTCTATTTTTCAGATCTATTTATTGCACTGCAGAGATGAATTAAATAAGGCAAAATTTCTATACAATTAAATGAAAATCAAAATATTTAAATGCAATTATACTTGTTTTATTTTAAGCCCAATATTACAACTACAGTTGCCTCAACCAGATCTATATTAAAGACGATGACACAACTTTAAATTAGTAAAATTTCAAAGTTTTTGTTTATAAAATATATAATTGTTCTGTGGCAGTGGGCTTTGGTGTGTAGGGAGCAAAACCTGGTCAGAGAAATTAAGAAAACCTAAAGGCACTCTACCTGCATCAAACTTCTCATCATTTCTCTAAAATAGCTTTGGATACTAATTCAATTAATTATTCAATTTTAAAAAAAAAAGGGTTTTTAATAGAACATGGATAGAATCAACAAAGATAATTTGATGCAGGAAGAGTATCTTTCATCATTTCTATGGTGCTATCATAAAATTATATTAAGTACACCTCTGTTACCAGAGAATTTTGGAATTGTTTGGGATTTTTTCCCAGTGTGGACAGGTTCTTAGAGGCATCAAGATAGATGGTTAGCTAGTTTCAGGGAGAAAAAAACAACAGGTTTATTACAATGAATGCATGCTCTGATTCAGAAAGATTAATTTCATTGGCATAATCTTTAACATATGAGAACAACACTGATGTGGGAGAGGAAGGTAAAGGGAGTGTTATGCTTTGGGGAAATATGGGGAACAAGGGTTTTATAGAACAAACCGCAGTGAAGGTTATTTTGTGTAATTTTGTGCAACAGGGGAGTTTATGGGACTGACTGGGACGTGATTAGTGCATATGTTGTTGTATATGAAAATATCAGAGGCCTTAACAGTGGGGGATATGCCTGTCTTTGTTTTATTGAGTTATTTTATTGGAGTGTGTTGTGTTTCACATGTGCAGCTATACGTCTGGTCACAAACTGTTTCCGTATTGATCCAAAACAACAAAATCTAAAAATTGCATTTCCTCGATCAAAAATACAAAAAAAGCTAGTCCACAAAAAGACACCTGACAGGAGCAGGATTCAAAAGGACAAAATGAATGGAAATTACCTAAACCATCCACACCAGCGCCCCCTTCAGGCCGCAGTGTGAAACCGGGCCCTTGTTGGCCTCTGGCTAGCATGGGTAATGTTAGCCAACACACAACGAAAATCACAAAAAACACAGCACTCTGACCAGTTCCTCTGCTTGCAAAAAACAAAACCTGCAAATATGTGCTTTCAGTCGACAACAGAACCCCGTCATGGCGGATCTGCCACTATCACAGCGCTGTTAGCTACTGCTAACGCGAGGGGCTGAAAAGCGTGCCAAAACATTAGCAGTCTCTCAAAGAAAAGTCTTCACAATAAATCCTATAAAAACAAAGCAATATCGACTTGGAAAAATGTAGGAAATTGGTGCTAAAATGAATCCAGCTTGCAAGGCTCTAAAAACAACAAAGATCGTTCATGTTTTGAGGGTGCGCAGTGCGCTAGCTCCCCCGCTAGCCAGCACAATCCTGTCCAAAATAGAAAAAATATCGCTGAAAAAAATCCAAAAAGAAAAGAAAAAGGAAGGAAAAATGTAAAAATGTCT
The DNA here is from genome assembly GCA_900303255.1 of Lesueurigobius sanzi. NCBI lineage: Eukaryota > Metazoa > Chordata > Actinopteri > Gobiiformes > Gobiidae > Lesueurigobius > Lesueurigobius sanzi. The sequence goes on from OMNZ01108421.1 coordinate 6,135, forward strand.
GCGGACAAAATACTCACCACGACCTTTAAGAGCAAAATGTCAGGTTTCGGTAAAATGGTTCAAATAATTGTTAGGTCGTCCTTAGAGCAAACAGAGCTACGTTCTTCAACACAGAGATGGCGCAGTGACTGAGGTGGCTTCGGTTTGAAGCACTGAGTGGTGCGGACGGGCGGAAACAGGCGGGTTCAGAGAAAAGAACAGGATGCGGCTTCAGACGGTGTGGACTGGGTAGTAAAACAGGTATGCTCCATTCGTCCTATTTCTTACATTTCTGCTGTATGTTTACGCGAAAATGTAGAAGCCCAATGCTCTTTTGGTTAAGTCACTAAACAGGTTTATAGTAGCCTTGGTATGCCCTCAAATACGCATGTAGTTAATGTATGGATGTTGATTGACCAGGTAAGTTGCGCGCTTTGAAGCTGCCAGTCGAGGGCACTGTGGGCTGTTGTAAAATTTAGTGGCGATAGCCAATATTTTTCACCAAAATACAAGACAGTATGATGAAACGTTTTAGGAAATATATGCCACAAACATGTCAGATAGTAGCTAACCTCAATCTGAGACAAACCTGACAATGATCTATTCATGGATGCACTCTAAACCAGGGGCGCCCAAAGTTTTTCCCATGAAGGGCCAAAGTTGGCCATGGATGGCCAAAATAGCAATTCTGTTTTGCATCAACAGACCAAATGCAAACAGGTCTATGATTAAATATCCTTTATAGTTACTGCTATTGACTAGGACATGCTGTTTTGAGGTCTTTAGTAACAACAGTCTATTCACTGCTCAAGGTCATCAAACTACATACTTCTTACAAATCTAAGCACCATATTGAGGGGAAAATTAAACTCCTTGGAGGGCTGAATTTGGCCCGCGGGCCCCACTTTGGGCACCCCTGCTTTAAACATATCCACTTGCCCATTGAAAGTACAGTCATTTGATCAGTACTCTTCACTTTACTTCACCTCAACATTTTTAATTTGTGAACTGTATGTAGGCTATTTTTATTCAGCTTTTACCTGAAGCACAATTAGCCTACTTTGTTTACGAATTGTGCTCAACAAACTTGGATTTACGTGACGAAGGAAACTATGTTTGAACTACTTTAAATCAGTAAATTTACCCTAGAGTCATAGTTATGTAGTATTTAAAGATAAATTTAACTGGTGAAGCATTGTAATATAATTTGGATCATTAAGAGGACGGTGATGCTTTGTATCTTGTTACGCTCTATTTACACATGCACAAATATTATTGGAACAATGAAATCTCCATAGCTTCGGCCTTTGGAAATGGCTGTTCTAATCTAATGTGCAATCACAATTAAGCTAGACACTGAACATACTGCTTGCAGTAAACCAGTATTGTACTTAAACAGAAGTGTATACAAAGGTTTTAGTTTTTACTTTGCTATTAACATCCTAAACAAATGTTCAATACACTGCTGTAATTTTGGCTGCAGCATAGATTAGATAATCCATGTTCTGTGTGCCACTCATTTATAGGGTCCCTGTTTCTTTTACAACTGTGATAAAGCAACAAGTTTACTATTTCTTTAGACTGTACTGTAATCCACTTAATTGAGCAATACATGATTTTATTGTGAAGTGATAGCTGCATACACCATGACGACATCTCAAACATCCCGGGATATGTTAAAGAACCAGAACTACCGTACAGTAAGACCAGAAACAGACCAAGACTAAACTGGGACAAAGCCAAGACTAAGTCAGACTCCATGATGGGTCACAGTGTTAGAAAGTGCAGACTTCTAGTCTTAGTTAATTGCAAATCTTCCTGTCCTGGGCCAATTCGCATGAAAGAAAAACTGACCATAGTTCATTGTCTTCTCTGTCTGCACATAATGATCTACATTCTAATTATTTTCTCATAAAGGTGTCCAAAAGTGGAGACAATATTCAAAAACATGATGTCTATGACGTTGACCAGTAGAAAGGACATTCATCCATAAGAATAATATTGCAGGTTTGTGAATCCAATCACTATTAAATAAGGATTGAGTCCAACATTTGTCAATCTCTCCCATAGAGTTGTATTGGCGCCTACTCCAACCAAAATAAAATTGTATAACATGAACGCAACCTTTTCTAATCATATGTACATTTCTCTTCTATTGGTTTAAAACATGACACTGATAACCATACAATAAACTAGAAATGTTGTTTTGTAAAAAATATGAAAATAGAGAAAGAAAACTAAACCATTACAGTGATAAGTGTCCGAGTCATCAACCACTACTTTTGAAAAGTTTAGAAAAGTTTTGTCTTTGGAAAACTCTAATCATTGCCCAAAACACAGGAAGACTAGATTTGAACATTTCAACATCAAACACTCCAACATATTAACATAAACAGAGACACATGAGTGCATTCAGAACACATTGTAGCTCTCGTTATGTCCCCACGGTCTGGTACACAGCTCAAAGCTATGGCATTTATCCTTGGCACCCATCCCTCTGGCTCTCCTCTGCCCTCCTCCACGCTTTATCAAAATAATGCCATCCACGGACCACGGAGGGCCTGACCAATTACAAAGTGGGAGTGCCGTTTTCCGCTCTCCCATTGGCCCGGCTGGCTCTGAGCAGTCCTGGGCAGCGTGAGCAGCAGGGGCGGGTGTGTAGACTGAATGTTGCACGCTGGAATATTTTGCTTTGGTCGGCTCGCACTGTATAAGCGGAGTTAGAGAGAAGGGGAAGGAGCAGCAGCAGCAGCAGTGGGAGCAGTCTTTATATTAGTCATCATTACATTGCAGCCTGTGGTCAAGTTGCTCCACTCTGCTCTAACACAATGGTTGTGCCAGATTCGCAGGACAAGATGTACTACCCACCTATAGAGCTGCAGCGGGATGCCCATGTGCCAGATTTTGACACTTATTTGGGACTCTACAAGAAGTCCATTGAGAATCCAGACGGTAGGACAATTTTTACTTTTACAGTGTGTTACCCTGCAGCTTCGAAACTTTCCTTGTATATGGGCTTAGGTTTCATAGAGGGCAAGGAATTAATATCCCTGTTTCTGCAGGGCATTGATGCCATTTCATGAATTAATGCCTTGTTAATAATGGCTTTCACTTGTTTTGTGCTTTGTGTCACTTTGTGCTTTGTTTAGGGGATGTGTATTTACATAAACCTAAATGTATGCATTTCATAGAATGTGAATGATGGCACAAAAACCTTTATTTCCCTCATGGTTAGTGGATGTGTGAAGCCATTTATTGTCAGAAAACCTGTTTGTTTACACTTTTCAACTAGAAACTAGCCAAATGTCCCTAATCAAAAGTTTACATATTGTGCATCTTGAAACAAACATGCATTTTTTCAGAGAGTCCAATTTTGTGAGAGAGTCCTGTATTTCAGCTGAAGTGAGTTTTTCTTTGCTCCTGAACAATTTTCCAGTTGTTGAAGGTCATGTGAACGTTAGATCAGGGACATTTGAGTAGTTCCTGTTTCATTATGATTTCAAGAGCCATTTCTTTGAGGAAGCGTTCTTCATTTTTGCTCAGTCTGACTGTCCAATTCTATAGTTTTAAATACCTAAAAATGTTCCTTTGTTTACAGCAATATTTCCAAAGTTAGAAATATTTTAAAGGCACTATGCCTGTTTTTTTTTTATAATTAGAAACAATGAAAGAGGGAGTGAGAAATTTAAACCCATTGTTAACTTTCCTCACACATTTCTAACATCCAATTTCATCACAGACATGAGTTTATAAGCACATTTCACAACCTGCAGGGTCACTTTTGAGAGGCACTGTCTCACTGCATGTTCAAGAACTGTTTCCACAAATGTCTGACAAAAGAAATGTCATTCTATTATTATTAAAAAAAACAACAAGTATAATAGTAGTTAACCAAAAAAATGATTTAATCGCTGTCAAAATTGTGTATTGTCCACTGTCGGTTTTGAAAAAACATCACAGATATAGAAAGCATAAAACTAATTGGAAAGGAGAAGCACTGCTGTGAATTCTATCATACTGTAGTGTGTTGAAACAATGACGTGGTTTGCAAATGAAAGACGACAGATTGAACCAGGGAAATTCTGGCGTTGCAAAAATGAGGAACAGAATCACAAGCTGCTGATTTGATAGAAATAAAACAAGGTTTTACTAGATTTCACTAACCCTACCACTTAGACTTGTTTTATTGAGTTTTTACTTTATGTAATGGACTGTTTTCTTGTCCAAGCTTACCTGAATTGCCTCCCGTGGGAAATATTGACTTGCACTTACAGTTCTCATAATGTCTATTTGCACAACCCAGTTTAAACCTTTATCAATATTGTGACCTACTTTGTACACAACTGAAATGTCCTTCCAGGAATATTTTAAGACATACATTTTTTTTACCACATTATTATGTATTTTCCAGCTTTTTGGAAGGAAGTGGCCGACGAGTTCTATTGGAAGAAGCCAGCGACAGGACCAATGCTTCAGTACAACTTTGACGTCACAAAAGGAAACATCTTTATTAAATGTTTGGAGGGAGCGAAGACCAACATGTGCTACAACGTCCTGGACCGACACGTCAAGCAGGGCAATCTGGGGGAGAAAGTGGCCTACTACTGGTGAGTGAGATCGCTGCTGCTCAAAAGCACAAGGGCAAAGCAGAGAGGGAGAGAAAGCAGGGCGTCTGTGGTGTATTAAAAAGCTTCACATGTTATTAAATGAATTATGCCAAAATTAAGGCCTAAAAAGTACTACATTTGATTCCAACTGGCATTAAAGTGGACCTATCAATAATTTATAAATTCAAATAATGCCTCTGTGAAGATTACGCAACGTTCATAAATAGTAGTGTCAGGGCTGTTTTGGCCTGGAGCGCCCCCTACAGCCAAGAGTGGGAATCGCATGGTAAAAATAAACAATTAGCTTTGATTTCAACATGTGGCTAGTAGAGCGGCGGAGACTATATCCATGCTAGGAGACAGAATGGCTCTGAACTGATCCAATATTGGATTACTGGCTTAAAAAATGTGGAGGACAGTTCGGGAGTTTGGACAATGACGCAATCGTTCCAGGAAGTAGGAAACGAAGCGCTGCAGAAGTTAACATGAACGGCCCAACGCAAACGGGATTCATTCAAAACTGCGCAAAAATACTGCTCCAGGTCTGTTTTTCACAAGGAGACGTTATAACATGGTTAAAAGCTCAAACAAGTCGATTTAGCATATGTCTCCTCATCCAAATCCATTCTTTGATTACCCACTGCAAAAATAGTCTTTTTTTAATGTTTAGCTTGTTATTAGGCGCATGTTTTGTATTGCTGCCAACAGTATCATTCAAATTGTTACGTGGTGTACCTTGTAACAATTTACAAGGTATACCGTGTAAAAGGGCTTTTTTGATGATAGAAAAAGCCCTTACTTTTTCTATCATCAAATAGAAAAAGTGAGGGCTACAGTATTGATACCCAGCCCTACTCACCACTGATCAGGCCACAGGAATTCTCCGGGAACAAAGCGGACCCGCTCCACGAGTCCTGAGGGGGTGACGATGTGCTCGGGCTGACCAAAAACCAAAAACATGCACAATAGGCCAGAATGAATGAGAGTGAGAGAGTGAATGGTTGGTGGTGGTGGAGGGGCCGATGGTGCAGAATGGCAGCCTCGCTTCCATCACCACTGAGTCTGGAGTGAATGAATAATGTCTACAGTTATTATTATTCTGTAGGTGCACACGCCAGAGGCCCAGTGTATCCTCATGTTTGTGAGGGGAGTCTGGAACCTTATGTTCTTCACTTTCAGAATTCATTTGAAGGCGTTGGATTCTATGCGTTTCTTGACTACCTCAGCTGGATAATCGTGATCAAAGCCAATGTGTCTGGGGCCCACCTCCAGTTTTTTCCTCCGTGCCTCCCACAGGATCAGTTCTTTGGTTGTGTATTCCTGAAAATGAACAACTATGGGTGTTGGAGGGAGCATCTGGCGGCGGTTTGTGCAGTTTCTTTTATTCCAGATATGATCATTACACATTGCAAAAAGTAATATCTTAGTAAGTTAAGTAATCTAGAAATTAGTTACATTTTCTGGAAATAAGTATATTTGTCCTTGGTTTGAGAAACTAATTTCAAGATGCTTGTCCATAGGGC
>OMNZ01108423.1:7057-20288 GCA_900303255.1 Lesueurigobius sanzi
TCTCAACTGTGCAACTACGAGACCCATCTTCAACTCGTGGATTCAAGCTGTGGCGCAAATATATATATATATATATATATATATATATATATATATATATATATATATATATATATATATATATATATATATATCAAGTTATATATACAAATTAAGTGTAATCCCTAATGATTTTTGTCTTTTATGTCTTTGTGTGCTGTTCCACTTGTCCAACCGACATATAAAGTCTATTTGGACTGACCCACATGGCCTCTTTGAAGACAATAGCGTCCCCATGGACCATAACATTACAGGCATTACCGTTTCAAAGTATATTATTTGCAGGTTGTAGATCAAAACATTATAAAATATGCATTTAAGTGAAGTATGCCATTTTAACATTTCACAATAGATAATATTCAATTGTAACAATGATCCATAGCAAATTGATTCAACACTGTTTGATGTCTAACACTGGTTTAGTTAATAATATTTAAATGGATGAACCGTTTGAACCTATTGATAAGGAAGGCTAAATTTATCTGTTTTGTGGTTGTACACAAAATGAAAGTCTTGCTATAGCACAGCTGCATTACCCACGTCCCACCAAACACACCAAACACCAAAGTCTAAAGGGGCTCTGTGATTAGATATCCGTCAATGTCCCAGCCCTCCTTCTTCAAAGCTGAACTTGTGAGCACACGAGCTGATGGCCACTAAAAGCCGACATGGGCAGAAAGAGCACCATATTTGGGGAAAAAAATAAATGACAGAACAAGCCTAACACTTAATTGGTTGATTTCCTCGCTGCTTTCTGCGAGGGGGAGCAGCGGGGCTAAATTACAGAGTGCTTTGCCTGGGGACGTCATTAAACACACAGACATACGCCGGCTGGTCACTTATCCAGACCAGGGATGGAAGGTGGGTGTGTTCTCCCTAAAAATGTGCCCCTGAACCTAGAGGAGATTACAGGGATCCCTATATATGTGGGGCTCGGTCCGGATGAGCAGAGCGGTAGTCCGGCAGCAGACTGGACACTAGCTTTAGAGCCAAATACTTTATTTGTAGGTCACATCGGAAACTTATTTTAGCACTCCAGCAATAGCAACATCAATACCATATGTATGCTAAGTATGCCACAACCACTGTGAGCTATAAATGTACTCCAAAGCCATACTGCAGTTACCACCCCTGGTTTTCAAGTTGTGTAATGAATGACCGAGATTTCTCAAATGAAAACCACTGTTCATCGATACATTGCTTTTAATCTACTATTAGTGAATAAAAATACTATGTAGTGGAGTGTAGTGTAAGATTGTATACCTCATTATTTCTTATGTAAAATGTAACATAGTCTGAAGTTAATGGAACAAACGTATTAACATATATTGTGTATACTGAGAAGAGCTATGGACTTGAAGGGTTGCTGGGGACTGCCTTTAGGTCGTCTTATTGACCAGACTGCACAGATTACTTGGCAAACTTGGTGATGGCCATTAGCAGCAGGCCTACAAAGTCTCCCTCTGAGACGTGGCATGGCAGGGTCACATAGCTGACCCTGAACGATGAAGCTCTTGAATAACATAGCACCTTTAATCGGGCTTAGTGCGGAGGAAATGAAGATTGGGATTGCCTGCGGGCCCCGGACAGCATTGTTTATGCCCATAGCCTTTATACGACTGTCACGAAGAGTTTGTACCAAGACACGTGGACACTTAAGTCGTAAGGGAACTGCCATGTATTGTTAATCAAAGGATAATTTTGAGCTGCAGGACGCCCGGCCTTACAGTGCCTCTGGAACAATAAGCCTTTATTTCCACTGTCATAAGACGTTTGCATCCCGACACGTGGTCACTTAAAGCCAACATGGAGAGGGCATTGGGTATCCATTGTGAGTGAGAAAAATTTGGCAGGGGCTGTGCTGGGTTTACAATGTTTACAAAGACAAATTAAATCAGACTTGAATGGAAGTTTAATAGGGAGACAAGCAATTACCTCTGCTCTGCTGAGAATTGTTTTTACTAAACTATTGTGTGCACTGTCATTGATGGTTAGGTTTGTGACGCGTGGCTCAAGTCACATTAAAAGGTCAGGACATCATAGACAGATTAGTGAACATTGTAACCTGAAGTCAATGTTTTTGGAGCATTCATCTTTGAATATCATAGCAGCAATGAATCATTTCACCAAGTGCTTTATCACTGCAACAGGAAACTGCTTAGTACTGCACACATAGCATGGTAATATTCTTACCTGATTTGAGACTGTAGTTTGCCGGCCTTGGTAATAAAGTCCTCCCAAATTGGGTAACTGCTCTGTGAGAGAAAAGCACATGTGAACCATCAGCACAGATTTTACAATTCACACAGTTACATAAGTGTTTACAAGAGCAACAACATTGGGCTAAGGGGCCTCACCTTGCCTCCCAGGCTAAATAGATATTAACAAGGTCTAGACGCTTCATTTCCCATGTTTGATATAACAACAACTGTACACGCAAGACATGGTCCATATCTAAAAAAACATGCTCAATTATCTTGGGCCACTGCAAGAACTTCTAAGAGAACTACTTTCGCCTAGTTACTAAGGTATACTTGAACTTCCTGAGAACCTCAGTCTCCTGCTGGTTCCAGTCAGAACTAAACAGGGTGAGGCTGCATTTAAGGTTTATGCAGCAAAAATTTGGAAGAGTCTCCCCAAGGACATGCTACTCTGACTATGCACAAGTCTAGTTTGAATAGATTGTTGTTTGCCACTGCCTATGGCAACTGAAAGTATTTTAACCAATCTCTGACAGTGATCATATTTCTTTACTTCTAATTTTAACATTTGTATTGGTCTTATATTGTTTGTAGTGTGTTTTACGGTTGTTCTTGTATTGTGTATTTTCATTGTTTTGTATTTGCTGTGTATGTTGGTGCTGCTGTGACGCACATATCGAGTTGTCTCTGACATGAAATGTGCTGCTGTACAAATAAAACATGCCTTAAGTTGCCTTGCCTTTATTGTGCTCATAGCGTAGGACCCAGGGACACATAGTTATTACATTAATGAGCTTAAAATACTTGGATTGAATTCTAATCCAATCCATTTAAACACTTTTTATACACAGTTTCCTATGTGCCGTGCATCAATCTTCATAAAAATTGTTAAAACTAGTAAACTCAAATTATTCAAAAACACTAATAGGAATGTGCTTGTTAGGAGTCTGGAATTTGGATGTCATAGTCATAGGGGACCAGATATGTTACAACCAAATGTCTGTCACTACTGTGTTACTACCACCAGAGTCTTGAGGAATGTCTAGTTGTGCTGTTGGACATAGCACCAAACAACAATCTCCGCTCACTGACTTCCAACATGCTGAAATGTTCAGGCTACTGTACCTTGTCACTTTTAGATTTATTGATACTTCTTCTTAACTTGAATGCAACTGTTTATATTTGGGATCATGTTTAAGTAGGCTGCACAACACAAACCCGACAGAGATGAAGCGTTGGAAATAGTACTGTATGAGCAGCAGCATTCATAACAAACTCAAGATAGATATTACGCCCCGCCATTTGACCTACACGTGTCAGACCCCTAAACCCTGTGGGCACTTTTCTACCCTGACAGCGACATTCTCAGCATTCCTTCAGGCACTACAACAGCTGGGAAATCGCCTAACAGTGCCATCATCTGAACTGTGTCGAACTAAGGATCAAAATAAAATGCCCTACTTTTATAATTGCCGATTGCCCTATTTAGTTCTCATGGTGGTCACATAGTTTCTGACTTCAAACCAGGGCAGAAGTTTAAAGTAAAAATAGCTATATATAATATTAACTTTTGTTTATAACAGGCCTATGCCAGCTTTGTGAAAGATTGTCGACAAAACATAAGGCTACAAATGGGAATTAAAGGGACTATACCTGATTTGATAGTGAGTAAATTAAATTGAGTTGAGTCCAAACACATTCCCAACTTTCCTCAAAAATTTGAAGAGTTCGTTTGCAAAAACAGATAAATGCCACTGATAAAAATCGACGTATGCTTGTGATTTTCTCTTTGTGTAGCAGTGTTTTTAAAGACCACATCCATTTAAGTGAATCAGAAATATTAAGTCACTTGTTGTTTCATCAAATTGAATCAACTTTACTTTTACTGGTGTCACCTGTAGAGTACGATGATTCATATCTAAAAGAATATCACAAAAACATTCAAAACGGAGATATCTGCTTGCAAATTAACTCTTAATTTCGTAAAATCCCATTTCTTCATAGATACGAGTTTATAAGTACATTTCACAACTTGCTGGGTCGCTTTTTTGGGTCACTGTCACAGAAATGATAGAAAACCAGCCAGCAAACACTTGAAATTGACAAAAATGCTTTAAACTTAGATGTATTTCTACAAATGTATGAGTTTACAATATACTAGAGGATGGCAAAACAAATTCCACTCCACTAGGAGAACAATCAGGTATAGTGCCTTTAACTTTCATTCATTGGCTAATCAGAAAGAAAAAGTGATAAAAAGAATAACACAATGTATCTAATAATGTACATGCAAAATAAAATAGACAAGGCTGAGTGGCAAAAAAAATAAAAATAAAATAGTGTTTTAGACTGAGGAGCAGGTAAGGAGCTCAACAACAAGTCGTCTCGATCCCGAGGAGGAGCTGTTTTTTGCAAAGTTGAAAAGTCAACTTTTGTAATAACAAGCACATGAAGAGCACACAAGCAAAAACAACATTTTGAAAGTTGCAGATGGCATAGTTATTTCTGTAGGTGTTTTGACTTACTTTCATGTCTGCGATAAGAGTCTGGAAGAGCCCTCCGAGCGCGCTGCATTCCTTCTCTATCACAACCTCCATTTTCAGGACCAACTCCAGCGGTCAGTCCTTCGCCTCAGATCGTCACCTCCGATCCCCGACCAAAAATATACCAAACTTAGATCTCAGGGAAATCGTAAATAGGAGCGTGTGATGACGAGTTTAGTGTTAAAAAAAAGAGAGACACAAGCGGTCACTACGATGCAAAACTCGCTTTTAGTGCAGCGCCATTTACTACTAAGAAAAGAAGGGATAAGGACGAAGAGAGAAATTTAAATGCCCCTCTCCTTTCGCCAGGGGCCCGCTACAGCCCATTATAGCTGACCCGCACAGCCCACTGAACCGAGTCTGGTGGAAATGGAAAATAAGAATCCGATATTTTCAGGTAGTAAAAAAGGTAATTCCGAGTTTCCCAAGTGACTGAAGTAAACGCCTACGCTGGAGTCACGCACTGGCTCTCAAACACTGGCCGAGAAAACATAAAGGCGAGAACGGAGTCAAGCTGCGCAGGCCACGCTGGGTACTTCCGGGTAGGAAATCTGTGCCAGTCAGTCATGGATGGAAAAGAACTGAGCCAGCGTTAAAAATCTATCAAACATTTACCATTTAGAAATAATAATTATCTAAAAAAAATATATGTAGAAATTGTTTTGTCATAATTCATTGGAGGTGTGTGCAAATCACTCATCACCTTGGAACTTTTATTTTGAAGGGAGCCCAGACACATCCGGTCTTGAAAGGGAGATCTCCTTTTCATCTTGATGTAAAATAGTTTGAGATAAGGTAACGCCACTGTTGAAGCTTTGAAAGTATTGTCTCCAGTTTATCATCCAACTGTGGTTGCATATGATTTTTAACGACACAGATACACTATTTATTATATTACTAGTATGCATTTCTACATACAGGTGACCTCGATGGAGGATCAAGACAGGCAAAACTATAAATAAATAAATAAATGTAAAAATAAATACACAAATTAAAAAATATATATATGTAAAGGGCAATAATATATTTTAATTGTGTGTATTTGTTTGCAAATTAATTGAGTATTTAAATTAACATAAGTACAACATTTAATTATTTATTTATATATGTATTTATAGTTTTGTCAGTCTCGGTCCTCCACGTTCAAAAAAGCTCAGTCCAGGGGTAAGCAACCACATAGAGTCAAGACATGCGACTCTCTGCTCATTTGTTTTTTGGTGGAAAACAAGTTAAACCCATAAAGTGTATATGAGTGATAAGCTACACCTGCTGGCTACATCTGAAATAGCATGTAGGCAATGGCACATGATTTATTATTGTCATCATAATCATCAATCAATATATGATACAGTCCAATCTACTAATCCATGGTACACTATAGTGAATTTCTCCATTGTGAGATCAATAAAGTATTATCTTATCTTATCTCTAATCTTACTCCCTGTCCTCTTCATGACACCAGGCTTATTTGAAATGCTAAGAGCGACACACAGTGGACCAAAGGAAACATTACACATCAGTGAAAGGTTTCATTAATGTTTATCTAAAAATGTATTTATTAACAACTTTTAATAATACATAACATAATTACAAAAATAAGTGAAACGCTAGACACAAATACATACCATGCAGTTTTGTTTTTCTTGTTTTGGCTTTGTTATATGAAAAAAAAAAAATACTTAGACAAAGTATTTACTGGCCTGTCTGGAATTATAATGATATTATTTAGATCACAGTTAGAAATAGTTTGTCTGACATCTTTTAATTAGCCATTGTAGATACATTTGAATAAATACTGAACAATAAACAGTGCAATCATTAAAGCTGAAATACTACACAATCAATGTTAAATAATGGCCACAAAAGAAAAACATGTTATTAAAGAAGGTAAAGTGGGTACAGAGACATGGACATGTGGAAATGCTTATTCATTATTATTGATTGAGATTGGTAGTTAATATGAGAGCTTAAAAAATGCATTAAAATACGCACAACATTTTAGAAAGTTAAAATGGATCAACGTATTATGAGTTACATTTGGAGTTACATTCTCCATCTCTTGAAGCCCATCATCAAACTGCAGCCGTAACAAAGTGTTACAATGAAAGCAAATATCTGAAAGAAACAGTCAGAATAAGACACATGAATATTAATTAGACCATCAATAGAACTGACAAACGAACTGACAAAGCCGGTAAACTAAGCAGCAAGGACAACTATCGGCCTATAGCCCTGGACAGTTCCATCTCAAAGGTGCTGGAGAGGGTCATCCTGAATACACTTGAACCATATCTTTATACAGCTGCCAACTAGTTTGGTTTCAAGCTTGAGCATGGTACTGATACATGTATTCTTGTTTTGAAGGAATTGCTAGATAAATATAATTTTAGTGTTTTCCTGATGCTTCTAAAGCATTTGATAGAATCAGTCATGAAATGATACTCACAGCAGACCATGCAGGTGAAATGGGCTGAGTCATTGTCTGACTCCTTCAGGGTCAGTAATGGGGTCCACCAGGGTGGGATACTGCCCCCCCTGTTGTTTAATATTTACATTGCACTCTTTCTGTACAGGTTAATGACTGTAAAACTGGATGTGTTGTTGGAGGTTCTGTTGTTAATCACCTCATGTGTGCAGATGACCTGGTTGTGTTCTTCCTATACAGCAGCTCCTTAATATCTGCTCACAATATGGTTTTCAAAGTGACATTAAATGTAATGCAACAAAAAGCTGTATTAGGAAAATAAAAGGATGACAGAACAAATAACATTCCCTGAGTTAACTCTGTGTGGTAGTGTTCTTTATGTCACTAAAGAGGTGAAGTATCTGGACCAATATCTGCAGTGATCTGACTGATGACAGGGACATGCACAGGCAGCTGTGCAAACTGTAAGGACAATCTAACATGTTGGTTAGAAAGTTTAATATGTGTTCTGTGAGTGTCAAAATGAACTTGTTTCTTTCTTTCTGCTCTTCTTTGCACACTGCACAACTGTGGCAGAGTTTTAAAGGTCCAGCCTACAGAGGTATATAATGACTCCCTGAGACTGCTGCTGAAGATGCCAGACACTGTAGCGCCAGTCAGACGTTCTCTGACTGTGGAGTGTGCTTGTGTCCTGCTGCACTTCCTCAATGTTATTATAAATGTATGTATAGACTTCAGTTCACCTAATGCCATTATATCTCTGGTCTGTTCTCAGATCAGCTCAGTGAGGTTCACATCAAAATATGGAATCATTGTGCCTCTCTGTCATAGGCAGTTTGAGAACTGTTGTTGTTCATTGTTGATATCACTGTAATCATTTGCAGTATTTTTTTAGGTTAATCCTCCTGCCAGGTGATTCTGACCATGAGCCTGGCTCCCCGAGCGCTGCACTGTGGTCACCCAATTTCCCTACAAGGACAAGATGCTCTTTCCTTTCCTTCAGAACAATACTGTGTGACTTTGTTTATGCAAAAGTTTATCTTTTTTGCATTTTCAGTTTGTGACGTGATCAGTCTATCTCTTGGGCAATTCAAATGTGGTTGCAACTTTGTCTTCCCAATAGGATGAAGTCTTTTTTCATTTAAGTTAAGTATGACTTACTGTAGCTGCCACATTGATGCTATACTGAGGACCATTCAGGATCGTGAAAATGTTGCCTCGAGGAAAGGGAATGCACATCAGTGTCTGGGAGCCGTTGACCATGCTTTTGAACTGAGTGCCACCATTGGCTGCTGTGGTTGCTGCCTCCAACACAAAAGCAGCAAAGTAGAAAAGCACTGCTACAAAATGGTATAGCACGTCCTGTAGAGAAGAACAGATTACTAATGATATCTCAAAGGGAGGGTCGAATTTCAACTGAAATGTAACTTGAGAGATTTCTGTTGATACTTAATTATTTCCACAACTTTGCACAAACTAAGTACTCAGTCAGTAGCACAAGGAGCAAAAGGGACTCTCACACCCTTGTAGATGTTTTGCATTAATTCAGCTAATATTTACACTAGAGCACACACAAAATGTAAGTTTAATGCATTTTTAATTGATAGATTGAACAAATGATGGCCATCAACAATGCCAATTTTGCATTAGGCTAATGTTTTGTTCGTTTCTCTCAATAAAATGATATATTAAGCCAGGTTTGTACTACAGAACTGTCTGGTGTTTAAAAATAGAAATGAAACTGTGTAAATAGAATGAGGGAAGCACCGTAGTAGAAAGAGGGTGTGCAGTCTAAGAGGAGTTGGTATTGTGGCTCAACAGACAGCTCTTTTGTTGAGCTTAGTGTGAGCTCATGTTCTACGTCACTCTTTGTTCAGCTAACAACAAACAATCCACACCACACTACAGCAGGAGAGACGGGAGACCGAGACAGGCACCCATCTAGAAGATTTGTCTGTCTAAAGTTGTGTTGTTTTGCTTTTTCTTTTTACAAAGCTTTCACAACACACATATACAGACTGTGTGAAGAGAATGTAATTTGCTTTGGACCATTATAACAGCTATGCCGAAGAAAAATCGAACAAAATATGGTGTGAATCTTACTAAGACGTTCCAATCGACGTTCACGCGGTCAGCCAGCCCCGTGATGAGCAGAGTGAGGTAGGCAGAGGACATGAAGAAGGTAATGACCGACACAGACATGACCCAGCCCTGCAGCAGGGGCACCGGCACATTGGAAGAGGCCACCAGGATCCATACCAATCCCCCAAACAACTGCACACAAACACAAAGCAAAAAAATGGTTTGAGGAGTGTAAGAATAAAATTTGAACAGGTATACAAGTACATGTCCTAATAATAACCTTTTTAATAAAACACATTTTTAACAGTTTTATGACTGCATGTAGGTTAAATACATTATTTCCATATTTCATATAAAACTTAGGCTACTATTACAGCACAAAATGCCTACTAGGCTGTACATTGCATTGGCTATGGAAAATCAAGAGTTACAATGAAAAGTTGTCCTTCAACTCGTGGACTTTAGTAAAATTGAGCTCATTTGGAAATGTGGTTAGAGGTCACCTTGTGGTGTGTAGACTACAGTAAACACAATGCAATATAGGCGTAAATACCAAAGCCATTACAACGTTATTGAACATGGTCCAAGAAGCCTTGAGGATATGTTTTTCATGGTGTTGTCAAACTGAGGAACGAGCAATAGCCTGGCAACCGAGAGACGCAGAGTTTGTATTTGCAGCGAACAAACTCGACCGAGAAAGATATGATTGAGTGCGTAACGGCACCACTCATTTGGAAACACGGGGCTGGATGGGCCATGGCGCAGATCAACTCTGTAGGGATGAAAACACAATTGGACACTAAAATAGCTACTTACTATTTCCAAAGATATCAGTGCTCCGGAGTACGTCCTGAGAACCTCGACTCCTAAAGGCAAAGAAATGGTGGCCCCTGGGAACGTGGTGGCAGCAGCGGAGGGAGCGGCGGCAGCAGCAGTGGCAGCGGGGTGCGTGGCTTGCTCCGACATCACTCCGTCTCTCCGTGTCGCTGCTGGTTGTTGTGCCCCTCTCCGCTGACTCCTCCGTCCTCCTCTGTCCCCCACTGAAAACCCTACTGAACTACACAATGGGCCAGAGGAGCCGGGAAAATTCCTGCGGAGTCATGTGTCCCCCAAACAGGTCGGACAGGTGCACGGCCACTCCCTTTGCCAGTGCTGCTTTCAAAGACCTGCAGTCTGTTCTGGGCTCGGACAATGATATGAATTCATTACACATTTATAAAGCAAGAGGAACAGGGAGTGCAAGGGTCTTTGTTGCAGCATAGTTGCCTGCATAGCACAGATTAGGAAGGAAATTTTGAAACTGAATTGCTCATATAGGTTTGGAAAAATAATCATCCTTGTTTTTGAACACTAAAATATACACAATTATCCATTTGACTTCGTTTTAACAAGGCCTATTTATTTTTAATTATCAGAAACCAAGAACATTAAACCAATGGTAAATAGTCTTTAAAATAAGTGTTCAATTATTTAGTTAGAAAAAAAAAACAATGAATATATAATTGCTTTATTGCCCCTGTAAAGGCTTTCCAGTGGAATGAGTGCCTTAGTTAATGTTTAGCTGTTCTTTCGATTATGGGCTCCAATGTTTGTATGACCTCTAACTCACGGTGCACAGAGCGCAGTCCAGGATACCACTGTTTTCAAAAGGCACATTATGGGTCTATTGATTCATCACATGCAGAGTATATTCAGTCCACTGTGCCACAAGCAAACCTGCTGGGCCTATAATGCCATACTAACAAGATAAACAGGTCTAAATTGGAAATCATTCATAGAAAAAATGAGGCATGAGATAAACTTTGGCTTATTGAACATAATACCACATTCCTTTTATTGAAGACCTTTATAAGAAGACAAGACAAGAAGCAGTGTAACAATGGAGTATGTGTCAATAGGTCACAGTTCCTTTCCTGGACCACTCCAGAATCTACAGAATAAAATCAATAAAAATCAATAAAATAAGATTATTATTCACTTTGAGAAAATAAAAATCGTTTTAGTGCAATATTAAGCACATACCAGTATCTCACATAAGTGAGTACACCCCTCACATTTCAACACATACTTCCTTATAACTTTTCACTGTATTTTGAGTTTTATTGAGGGGTCAGTGAATTTTCACATTTATACAAGCTTTACACAGACTAGACTAATTTGTAGTAAATCTTCATTCCTTCAGTTGTATCCAGTGAAAAGTTATAAGGAAATATGTGCTGAAATGTGAGGGGTGTACTCACTTATGTGAGGTACTGTACATATAATATATTGGACAATATTAATACAGAAATCCTTTTCATCCTGAAGCTTCACAGATGTATGATAAGAGTTTGTCACATTTGTTGTCATTGAAACCCACGGTTTCGCCTTCCGCAGATAAGTGGGCACAGTCTTCGTTGTTATGATTATTGGGTTCATCTTCCATCCATAAACCCGGCTCAAGGTGTGTTCCGTCCTCCCACGTCCATAAGCCCTCAGTCTCCCTGTCCGACAGCCCAATCCAGGCGTGGTTGTGGAACAGACCTAGGACCTGCAGCTTTAGTCTGCTTTTGATGGTGACCAGACGCCCTCCTCGGTCCGCACAGTCTTTCTTACTGTTTGGCCAGGTCTTAGTTACTCCTTTTGGACAGATGTAAAAGCATTCTCGGTTCACCTCTATCCATGTCAAGGGGCAAGGGCCTTTTGAAATATCAAATCAATGATCAGTTAGGAAACAAAAATAAAGAATACCAAAAGAACTATTTTCTGTTGTCAATTCTAAATGTTATTGAGTTTTAAGAGTATGGGTGATTTATTACATACTAATTATTATATTATAACTTTTCTGTTCTGTCATTGTATTGATTATATAGATTACACTCACCAGTTTTTCTGCGTGTTTCGTTTTTTATTTCTGTTAAATTGTCCAGTCTCGCCTGTAGCTGCATCACTATAGATGTCAGATTTTCATTTTCATTTGCTCTCATTTGCCGTTGGCCCCAAGAAGAGATTGCACTGTGATCTATTATGACAAGTAAAAAACAGTATTATCTGTTATTTTACAGCATATTCCACAATGTTATTCCTGCACTTACTGTGAGCAACAAGTGCTAAGATGACAGTCAGGAGAGTGAAACACAGCAGTCCAAGACACACCCCAGCTGCTCCAGCTCTCCAGCCTAAAATAATCCTCTAAAAGTAATTTCTTTGTTCAGGTTTAATCATAATAATCAAATGTCTATTCTTACCTGATTTGTGATTATGTCCACCATTGTTCATTTTGTATTCAAATTCCAATTTATCCTCTGGCATCTTTCACACTTGAGATCTAAATATTGTTCTGCACTAAAAAGGAACTGCCTTTACTGACTGAATGTGCCTACACTGAAGAATTAACGGGATGTGAATGCATGAATATTTCCTGTTTTTAGTTTTGTTTTAAGGTTTGAGGTGATAAAACATCTGGCATGGGAACAAGACGAACCTCAAAGTGCTGTGGGTGCAAAAACACTACAAGAATGTAATTGCAACACGCTGTCCAGCCAAGGTTTCACACTTATACGCCATGGGAGGAACCTGCACATTAGTTTAGAAGCAAATCATCTCAGTAATTAAAAATAAATGATTTAGCACTTTGTTGGAGGGAATTGTAGTTGAGCGTGCTTCAACAAAGTTTAAATCCTCTCACTTCAGTTCAGTTCAGTTGGTTTTATTGTGAATTCACATGAAAACACACACAGTGTATCAAAATATTGTTACTCTCAAACCTTTGGTGCAAAAAGACAAAAGTTAAACAGAGAAATATGAAATACAGTTTTGGTCATTTTTCATAGAATATGAATGATAACACAAAAATCCTTTTTCACACTCATGGTTAGTGGTTGTGCCAAAGAACTGAGTTTACTCTTTTGAAATCATAATGAAACTACTCAAATGTCCCTGAGCTAACGTTTGCATGACCT
>OMNZ01108423.1:20308-30966 GCA_900303255.1 Lesueurigobius sanzi
TATGAATGATAACACAAAAATCCCTTTTCACACTCATGGTTAGTGGTTGTGCGAAGTCATTTATTGCCAAAGAACTGAGTTTACTCTTTTGAAATCATAATGAAACTACTCAAATGTCCCTGAGCTAACGTTTGCATGACCTTCAACATCTGCCAGGAACATTTTTCAGGAGCAAAGAAAAACTCACGTCAGCTGGAATACAGGACTCTGACAAAATTGGACTCTCTGAAAAAATGTATGTTTGTTTCAAGATGCACAATATGTAAACTTTGTATCAGGGACATTTGGCTAGTTTCTAGTTAAAAAGCATAAACAAACAGGTTTATCTGGACAATAAACGGCTTCATGAAACCACTAACCGTGAGTGAAATAAAGGTTTTTGTGTTATCATTCATATTCTATGAAATGTCAACTTTTGAGCACAACTGTATATGTACAACAGAGAGGCAGGAGAGGGAGAGAAGGGGAGAGTTCAGTTTCCACACAGCCTGGTGGATAAAATTGTCCTTCAGTCAGTTGGACCTGACATCTGCAGGTGCCAGGTCCAAATAAGGGGAGACACTACAGGCAAATCCTTTTTTTTTTCTCCAGGTTATGGGCCAGTTTGCTAAACTTTTACATGAAAACAAATAAATGACCTAATCTTTACAATAAGACGTGTAATTATTTCACTGACAAAAAATAAAACCATATAAATCTGACCTTACCCATTATAGGAAATTTAGACAATTTGTACATGAAAACATAAAATGACAGAAAACTTGCAATACATTTTCTTCTCATATTTCTGTCAGTAATATACTGCAAAAAGTTTCAAATTGATATCACTCAATAACATTTCCCCCCTATTCACCTGTCTCACCTTAATTTGTCCTACTCTATTAAGAGAAAAAATGTGATTTCTCATCTTACCATTAACAGTTACCGAAAGATCAAGTCTAATTTACAAACATTTCTTAAAAACGCGTATCGTGCATACTGTCGATCATGATAAAAGTGTGGGTGTGGCTCCGCCTCTTCTTCTGCTTTTGGAAAACTCACAGATAAAAAACATGGAGTTATTGCATTCAGTGTGAGCCCACGTCCCGGAGTTGAGCAGCTCCACGCAGCTGGAGTTAGTCCTGAGAGAACTGTCCTCCTCGGTCCAACCGGAATACACCTGCAGACGGCTGGAGTCTGAGTACAGGTAACTGCTGCTCCCGTTCTGTTAACATGCAGGGAAATCATCATTCTCATTTAGTCATGTTTAGAACTGGGTTGATGGGGTTAAATAAACAGTTGGTCACAGGGCAGTTGACAGACTTGGTGGGGCCCGGGGCAAGAAGGTTTCTCATGGGCCCCCCACCACTCAACCCTTACGGCAGCACCCGTTTGCTACAGCATTTTTAAATGTATGCATGTATTTTGGGGCCCTTTCCCACTATTTGACACCCCTGTTCTCTCATCATTCTCTTCCTTTGGTCCTGCTTAACCTCTTTAACCCCAACCGGTGTCAAATTTGGGTCCTATAGGGATATTAACAGGTTAAAGAACACTCCTTCATTTGTGTTTAGTGGGGGAGTGTGCATTCAAGGAAAACTGTAAGACAAAAATAAACCATCCCGAGTTATTGAGATGATTTTACGCATTAAGACACATGTCAAAGCAAGTAATGATATTAAAAAAAAAAGAATCATGCATAACAAGGGAAAATATAATATGGGCTCCTTGCTGGGCCCCCCTGGTCCTGAGGCCCGGGGACAACATACCCCTTTGACCCCCCCTGTCGACGGGCCTGGTTGGTCAAAATGTAGACCAAGTTTAAGCTTACAAAGGACTAAACCTGATCTCACTTAAGAACTTGTCATTTTTGTATTTCTTCTCCCTTTTTGATTCTAATTGATAATACTAGTGATAATAAAGTGTTGTATATTGTTCTTGCAGTACAGATTGTTTTTAACTGCTCCACTTCATGTTAACTTACTGTGTCTGGGTCAGCCTTCACGCCGATATAGACCCTGGTGAGGCTGGCCTGGCTGATGTAGTCTGCCAGGATTCGGTTGATGTTAGAGGTTTTGGGCATGGCCAGGATCCCCCCTCTGAGCCTGCAGTTCGCTGATGCCTCCTGGAATAACTTCGCCTCCTTGACAAGGAAATAGTAGCTCTCTTCTGTCTCTCTCAGGCCTAACAGTACTGAGCAAGATAAGATCGTCAGCTTTTGATTGTTGTAAAGGTGCATTCATTTTAAGAACTCATACCATGTTTTACAAATTTGACAGCATCCCTCAGTTTGCCCAAAGTGATGTCCAAAGGTCCAATAATCCTCCTGTATCTGCCACAGTCACAGGTAGAGCCTGAAAGACAGATAGTTAATGTATTTGTGTAGGCCTGAAATCTAAAAGGTTCTTCTATGCCCACCTGGAGTTCCCCTTTGTCCATCTGGGCCATCCATGCCTCGGCCACCTTTCTCTCCTGGGCACAACAAAATGGAACAATCAAACAGTATTTTAATAAAAAAAGTTGGTTATAGTTGATAGTTTGCTCTTATGAGAAGTAATTACAATATGCTTCCACTAGGTGGCGATGCGACGTAACTTAAACGAGAGTGTGAAAGGCGCTTTATAAATAAACTCGACTTACTTTCGAACTTACTTGCTTAGATACAAATTTACGACAATTGCTCCTTTGCAGGCACAGAATATTAATACAAGTATTGAATGTGTATTATTTATGTATATAAGTAGGATGCTTTCATATTTCATAACACAATATAGTATTTATAAACAAATAATTTAAATTTAAATTTGTTGTTTTTGGGTGTTATACTGCTAAAGTTTTCTGGTGCCATACTGCTAAAGGTGCATTATGTAACTTTTTATGTGGAAAAAAAACAAACAAAAGACTTGCATGGCGTCTTTCCTTTTCATCTCAGCAGACTGTGATACTAAAATTGTTTTAGGGTTTCAAATATGCATTTATATCAAGTTTTTCTTCCACATAAAAAGTGACATAATGCACATTTAAGTTAAGTCATGATGATGTCAAACCAGTTTGCAGTTTTGTTTACACTTTCTGGTCCTTACAAGCTTCACTTTTAAATAAACTTATGGTTCTCAGATTTGTCACACCAAATAATGAATTGCCCTTCGGAAAGCTACCATCAGGCCTAGATCAAGATCATATCAGGACTAAACTGGGTCTTAAAAGGGTCTAAAACATACTTAAATTGTACTAAATGTTAAATTCGTGTCATGTCTAACCAGAAAAACAGCATTCATTTTTGTCCAAAAAAGTCCAAGTATCACAGAAACACTGACCTAAATAACATATCATACACACTAACTTAGAAAATCCATCAGACAACACTTTTTACCTTTGTCTCCCATGGGCCCCATCTTCCCCATGTGCCCCATGTCTCCTTTAACGCCTGCATCTCCAGCATTACCTTCATAAAAAGAACAACCTAATGAGTGACTTTTCCACAGTTGAGGGCGAGGTCAGATGGAGTAGATTATGCTCCTGAAAATGTGTGTTTCAAATTGAGTGAACCAAAAGTATCCACAAACCTATCATGTAAGAAACCTTCTGCAGTGGCCTTTATGTGTGTCGTGTTGTTGTGGCAGAGCTTCAGTTTAACGGCATCTTGACTGTAGATAACAGGCCTTCCCCTCGTAATAATAATGATGAAAGGCTTCTCTAACTGTTCTAACGTCTGGATTCTCCCACTGTTTGAAAATCCCATAATGGTTGTGCGCCCTTTGTTTGATAATTTATCTTTTTTTCTGTTTTGACTGTTAGGTTGATGCAAAGTCAAATGCTAGGCTTGTTGTTACATGTATGAAAAGGCCTCCTGCGGTGGACATGCATGCAGTTTCCACAGTTGTTGGGTTCACAGCCACACGTTTGTTTGTTTTTTAATCAGAATATTCACAAGTAGGAAGAAAAAAAGCAACTGTTTCCCATGAAATAACCTTGATTTCGACTGGAAAGCCACATGTTGGGAAGTGAGATGTATGAGGGGCATTGTTACCCATCCACACTCTGCAAACCATAATGAGCACTGTGCTTGCTATATTGTTGCGCAGACCGAGGTTGAAAAGTTGGTGGGAGATCATGCGCTGTATATTTTTACGCTATTATTATGATTACGGGTGCTCTGGTGTTTGTCTTTTGCGCTGCCGGTCAAATGTGTTCATCTGTGTGTATCTAAAACCTAAAATGGTGTCGAAAATGTGAAAGGACAAACGGGGCAGAGCTGCCAAAGTGCAGCAGTCGAGTGACCAGTGGGAAAAGTAATAATAGTTATTCTAGCAAGGGCAGTAACAATTGAAGGATGTGGTAGAAGCTATAAAGGCATAAAAAATATACTGAAATATACTAATGATTCTTTTCTTTCTTTGTCCTGGATTTAACTGTTTAGTATAATACGTCTGTTGGTGTTAATTTACTCTTTTCTGTTGTTTTGTGGATCTCCTCATTTTTCAAACTTACAGACGATCACTTTAATTCATAGTAAAATATCGTAGGCAAAGATTCTCCAGTCTTCATCTGTACTCTGTAGTTGAAGTGTAGGACGTTTCGGTCTCCATCCAAAGAACTTCGTCAGCACTGAGCAGAACTGCCACACTCCTGGGTCTTTTATGAAGGACTGCATCTCCATCTCAAAGCCACCAATCACTAATTTGAGGACAGTGAAGTCTAGATTTTAGCTAAAGAGAATACATGGTTAGAGCGAGGAGTGAAATAAGCCATATTTGTTAAGAAAGAGAATCCATCCATGAACCGGAATGGAGGACTGGAGGAGGTTTCATTTAGCACCTATTTACAACAACATCCTTAGATAGAAAAGTGCGAACAGCCCTAAACAGAGCCCAGGGTAAGTCAATAGGAAGGTAACAAGCAGTAATTAGGTGTGAATAGGTTAAGATGTTTTTCTCCAACCTTTAGAACCAAGAGAGGTGGGACTTAGAGGTTAACTCCTGCTACTGGTTCCTCACAAAAGACCCACGAGGGTGTCAAGATTACTCAGTGCCGACGAAGTTCTTTGGATGAAGAACGAAACGTCCTACACTTCAACTACAGAGTACAGATGAAGCCTGAAGAATCTTTGCCTACGATGGACCTTTCCTGTACGACTGAGAACTTACTCATAGTAAAATACACAAAGGACACACACTCCAATCTGCAGATGTGAGCACAGAGCAGACCAGTCCAGTCACTGTATATGCAGGTCAGTTCTAATGCATGAGGACATGGACATCTGAGACACATGTGGCGAGCAGGACACTGTGGCTGCTCATCAAGCTTATTATCTACTTCCTCCTAAGACACAGGCAGTTCAAGGCTGGGTTTTAGATCCGAGTTTTTGATCCAAAACCAGGAAGAAAAAGGCTCTGCTCAATTTGAAATGCTGGGGCGCAGACAAGACACTGAATACTTTATACTAATACAATACAATAAGAACAACACATGGCAGATGAAAAACCCTCCACTAATACTGTATTTGCTGTAATCAACTCAAATTATCTCTTACCCATATTTTCTAATCCATACAGTGTGTCTTTGCATTTACACTAATTGTGACCATCATCCCAATATAAATAGCTTTGATTGCGGCAAAGATTAAAACAAGTCACGTCCGGTAAGTTATGTTTATTATATGAAAGCGTTAGGAATCTCAGTGAGGCTTTCCTGGAAAATAATAATCTTAACACAAATCTCATAATCTTGGACACAAAAGTGCTGTTTGTACCTGGACGTCCGGGCGGTCCAGCTTTCCCCAGGATTCCTTCCTCTCCTTCATTTCCCATGTGGCCGTGGTCGCCTGGGTGAAAAGGATACTCATTTAGAGGAAGAATGCTGAGAAATAATACCGTTTTTTCAAATGTTCATGTTGATAAAGATATCTGTGAATAGTATACACTGTAAAAAGTAATCTGAAAATGTAAGAAATATAGTTATTACATTGGCAGATGATTACTTATACTATACTAATTTCAGGAAAATTTAACTTTTTACTTTTTAGATTACTTTCAAAATTGAACCTGAAGTACAAATTAGGTGTTTGTAAAGTGTGTGGTTTCCCCTCCTTCTCTGGCAACCAAAAGCTTTTTGAGAGTCTATTAGGGATCGCAATTATGTCTTCTGTTGTTCCTGCCAGGAGGACATTACGTCGTATTTAAAGCTGTACTTTGAAACAGTCGCGCAATAACTCCGGCCTGATTAGTCTGGAGAGGTACTTAGGGAAAATTGATTATTCTCCTCTGTGGCGTGTTTAGACAGATTTCTTTGATCCCATTTTGAACTATGTCAAGTGGCTGCACAAGTTGAGATGTCATACATGAAGGGCAGACTGCAGAATACTTGAAAATGTTTGTAATAGTGTTTGATGAGTTGGTAAGAAAGACCCACATCTCAGAGTGTTTTTTGGTATTCTGTGCCATTCTGAGGTAGAAATCACATATGTTTTACTGTTAAATGGAACAAGAATTTTCCTGGGAACAATAGAAATTGAAGATGTGTTTCATGGTGATTTGATGGATGTGTGAGAACCAAACTGCGCCTATATTTGTTTTAGGACTAGGCTCAAAACTTCTTTCATTTCAACTTTCATTCGAAATAGCTTACAGGCAGGTTAGCTAGGCTCAGTACTAAACCTACAGCATAAGCAACGCTGCTATGGGAGCTAAAATGCTGGGGGAAGTACGGTGCATTGAGCCCTATCCTCTTGTCTTTCTCACTGTATAAATTATGTTGCAATATTTAGTTATACTTTTGCATTTAGTCTGTTCATTTCTATTCACATTGTGTCCTTTTCCTCTGTCCCACCCCGTCCATCTGCGGACGGGGAGTGGTAGCTCCTTGGCTGTCGAGGATCCGGTGGACTGCGAAATCGGGATTGAACAACACCCATCGCTGTAGTGACGCCATGAGGTCTGGCGGCGGTGGCCTCTGCAGCTCTGACTGGACACAGCTACGGGACTCGTCGGCCTGGGAACCGTCTGGCCCATCCGTCCATAGGAGTGGATCCCTTCCCCAATGTGGTTCTCCTCGAGGTTTCTCCGTTTTGTCCCACGTGGTTTTCTTGAGTTTTTCCTTGCCGCAGGGGAGGGTCTAAGGATGTGGGAAAACCCAGGCTGACATTTCATTGTTTGATGTTTGATATTGACTTGTTTTGTGTTTGTACCGACCTCTAAGATGACTCCTGTTGTGATATTGGGTGTTACAAAAACTGATTGATTGATTGATTGATACGGATTATCATTCACTCTGATTACATTGGGGAATGTGGGTGAAGTGTTTTGCCCAACGACACAATGACAGCATATACCTGGGATCGAACCACGACCCTTAGATCTGAACAAATCCTTTCACAGCTGAGCCGCTGCCAAACACTGCTAGCCCTCGCTTTATCGCTGTTGTAACTGCCTTGCTAAAATTGAGATTCCAGGAACAATAAATACATGGTTTGAACATGAATAACATTTTCTTAGGAAACTACCTTGATTACTCCCAAGTTTGAGCCAGTCAAAAAGTATTTGCGTGGAAACTGAAATGACGCCCGGCTTGCTATTTTAATTCGTAGTAAAATACACATAGGACACCCACTCCAATCGGCAGACCTGTACACACAATCAGAGCTGGTCCTGTGGTCTACAGTATCTTGGATGAGTCTTGAACAAATAATCTCACAGTTTAGTGGCAGCTGTCTAAACACATACTGCCATGATGGGACTTTTTCCCTTTTCTACATAACATGGAGTGGGAAATTCAACCGACAAACTATTACATTATGTTCACATCTCTTTTTGATTTTTAGTGACTGCACCTCCAAGGCTTGACCCACATTGCTTTAGGGAAAGATCTCCAAACATTTTTAAACTCTTCCGGGTCTAAAGGAATTTGTTTTGCAATTAATTTCCTTGGTTTCTATTTTGTTTTTTGGATTTTTTGCCTCTAAAATACCTCCTCATGGCCTCTTTATTTTCAGCACAGATTGAATTTTCATCTTCTGTATGCTGTATTTGGATCATATACTGTAAATTAAATAATAAAAGCAGAAAAAAACAACCAAAAATGAAGGAAAATTGAATTTCTAGCATAATTATAGCAGAAAATGTCAAATATCAATAGTAAAGGCTTGGAACATTAGAACAAATATTTTGTGAGTCTAGTTGGTCCATGAGGTGGAAAATAACAGCTGTAGTTATAGTAGAAATGATTTTTTCTGTGCCAAAAATCACCCAATAAAAACAATCGTTGGACTTTTCCCCTATTATTATACTTCTATAAACATAAAGACTATAAACCTGACCTATGGCCATCTGCATTTATCCCACATATGCACATTTTTTGATACAAAAGGTCCTCTATACATTGGAAGAAGTTTTGACACAAGTGGTCCTCCATCATCTACTATGTAAACACAAAACAACATGGCAGCTGAGCTTCAAAGACCTCATAGGGAACAACTTATTCAGAATCATCTCTTGACTTACCCTTCTCCATTTACCAAGTCATTGGCATAAGCAAAAATAGTGCTCTGGCTGGCGCCCAAATTGGAACAAATGCTTCACTTTTTGATCAATGCTGTCTTTACCAAGTTTGGAATAGTGGCTCTTTTCCATCTCGCAGACCTCCACGGTTTGAGCATGATGTCAACTCCCCAAGGACGGCCTCTGAGTTATTTGGAAGCCAAAACTCCATGTCATGGTTTTCAGTAATGCTTATTTTATTGTGTATTTTATAAGGTCTGTCTGTCTGAATCAGCGGGGAGACAAGCTACTGGATGTCATAAAACAGAAGGCACGCTGTGTGGAGGCTTTCCCTGCAAAGTCCGCGAAGGAGCTGACTCAAGGCTAGTAAACAACAGGACACCGCATACACTCAATTGTCATGATTAGCGTCGTAAACTCCAAAACAAATTGCATAGCCTAGGTCTATCCTCTGAATTTTCCATTCAGCCATACAGTACACAAAGTCGAACAATGGACGTACAGAGCATGCTTTACCTTTAGCTCCTGGTATTAGGGAGTTGGTGCACACTTCGAGGGAGGCAGAGAGATAACTGCCCACCAAAAGTAAAACGCAAAAGGTCAGCAGTCCTTTGAAGGGTTTTGTTGCCATTATCCTTAAAATGACAGCTTTTGGTGTATAGAAGACAAGACAATGTAGTGGAATGCAACCACTAAACTGCAGCGCTGGAGAATAGTGTGCCACTAATGAACAAACCTAGTGCGCTTGTTTATAAAAGACTTATCAGAGACTTGTCATGTGTCAAATAACACTTCCCAAGCTGCATTCCTCTGTGAGTCTTCCCTTTGCTCAGGGTAATCAAATCAACAAGAATCAAATGTAAGTATGTACAGTGTAAACATGTAGGATTCTTAACTTTTTAAAATATAATTTGTTGTATCATAGGTAGCTACTATGTGAAATGTGTGGTAAATGAGTAAAAGTAGTTATGTAAGATATACACTCGGACTCCCATAGCTAAAGAAATGTGTGATACATTGTATTATAAACATCATGATCAGGGGGTCATTTATCAAAATGGGTGCAAAATAGCATGTACTATTAGGAAAGTAACAACTTTTTGGGGGCATGTTGCACCTAATTGATCATTTGAACCCAAGTTGACCCAGACGTTTGGAAACACTTTTTTCATGTATTCTTTCTTCTTTTCTTCTTTCATTTCAAAGCTATTTATATTGTTGATTCTCACATGTGGAATTATCTTAAAGTTGAAATAGATTCTTCAAAATAACTTATTGCTTTGCACACTTTTTACATTTCCTCAACGAGCTTCACTATGTAGTCACCAGAAATGGTTTTCACTTCACAGACTGTTGAAAACCATTATTATTTCAGGTCACTACCTTATGAAGCTCATCGGGAACAGCCAGTTTTGAAGAATTTAAAATATAAAACATATTTTTTTGTTTCCTACAATTCAATGAGTTCATTCATACTTTAATGCCCTCAGTGAGGATCTTACAATATAATTAGGGTTGAAAATAAAGAAAAGCCAGTACATGAAAAACGTTTCCAAACTTTTGACTGGTACTGCCTAAATGACAGAACAGTGTGAGTAAAGAATGAGACAAATGATTCTGCCGCGGGTCCACATTTGTACAGGAGCAAACGTTTGGTAAATGACCCCTGTAGCTCCTTCATTGTTTCATACAATATACACAAAGTATTATACACAAGTACACATTTGGTTTGCCCCACAGAAAAGAGCAGACAAAGAATTGCAATGCACTTTAATTGCAGCATTATTCTGCCTCCATCAGTATGTGGTTATGGGTTAGAGGGTATGCAGATGATGTCAGCATAGAAACTGAAGCCAAATGGATGACAATGTTGAGTTTACCTTTATATTCATTGTTTTTTCACAATCATTGTGGATCCTGGACTGTGCTGAAGTGCACATACAGTGGGGGAAAAAAGTATTTAGTCAGTCACCAATTGTGCAAGTTCTCCCACTTAAAAAGATAGGAGAGGCCTGTAATTTTCATCATAGATACACCTCAACTATGAGAGACAAAATGTGAAAAAAAAAATCCAGAAAATCCCATTGTCTGATTTTTTAAGAATTTTTTGCAAATTATGGTGGAAAATAAGTATTTGGTCAATAACAAACATTCATCTCAATACTTTGTTATATACCCTTTTTT
>OMNZ01108430.1:10283-20511 GCA_900303255.1 Lesueurigobius sanzi
TAACCCATTTGAGGCGTCTAACCTTGTCTCTCCTCTCTTGTCACTAGGTTGGTTTAGCTGCGTTGCAATCATTCGCAGTCCCGGTGAACGTCTGCATCCTGCGCAGCACAGCTAACACACGCATGTCTTCACCCCCACAGCTAAAAGTGATGCGCTTGGTGTGATTGGGAGTCCTCACGCGCATGCACCCTCTTGCCTCCCTCCCGCTCTCTCTCTCCTCCAGGCTCGGATCTCACCCCACCCCCTCTCTGTCCTCAGCTGATTCCAACATCCGCGCTCACTGCCCCCTCCTCCCCAGGGACCCAGCTACGTGTCATGAATGAAACATGACCGCACGCACAGGCAAGGGATGCTTCATACAAAAAAAATGAAATGGTTTGGGAGCGCGCTCACAGGAATAACGAATTTTGAACTAGTTGGGGAACAGGATGGTTTGATGTCATTACGTGCACTTCATCTGCCTAATAGCTCGCAGTGATTTACATAATGATTCCATTTGCATCCCGTACATACAAATGAATAAACTCGCCTTTCAGGGTAAAAACGCACGAACAGCATTACTGGCAGACAATCCCAGTCTAGCAAGGTCACACGATGAGACAGAAGCTTATTTGTCAGCTGTGTCTGTTTATCCTGGGAGATAGATTAGCAAAGGGAGCGCAGTCATGTACTGGGTGTGCATGCTTGAATACATACTGCTATTAGGAGCTATAGGCAGGTCAATGCATCAGCGTCAGCACTGACCTTAGACAGTGAGGAACAACATTTACCTTGCAGCGGATCTGCTCGGCGTGCAGTTCCTCGTGATGGTCCGGCAGCGGCAAAGACAGCTTTTTCTTGAAGGCCCTCAACTTCTCAAGAGAAGCATCGATGCCTTTCTCACAGCGCTCCCAATTCTACACAAAATACATCATAATTTATGTTAAATGTAGACATAAACAGGCACACAATGACAGCAACAATTAAAAGCTAAAAAAGTAAAAAGTGCCTTTGATAACTTCATTACACATTTGATTTATGAATGTTTTCAATTATCAAATGGACTGTGAGTTCACTAAAGCAGCGCCACACGGTGACTAAGCAGAAATAAACCTGGATTCAGCGAGATGGATTAAGCTCCAAAGATTTAAGAGCTCAGAAAAGCAAATAATTCATAAGGAATGTCACAGCAGGGGAGCTATAGTTAGACTGAGAGGTTGGAAAAAGGTCAGGCTGCACCGCTGCACTTTGGTACAAAATGAGAGCGGCTGAAAACCCCCTTTTAGATTAAGCCTTTGCTTAGGGAACAAGAAAAACCTTTTGTCTTCTAAAACATGTTGACTTCTCTTTTAATGTGCAGTAAATCACCTACTTTACTGTGATTCACAAATACCTTCGACAGTTTTCATCCTTTTTCCTTTGGACGGTGCAACAAAATAAGTTTTGTGTTTATCTATGGTGTGTGTGTATAATTACGGACAAATAAGACATATGTATCAATGTCCTTCCTAGCTCCTTCATATTGCAGCAGAGATAATTTATTTAAAAATAAGTTTGCTCCAGATGGCCAAAGCTTATGCAGCCCAATGATATCCAAATTTAGGAGGAAAAATGATTTCTTATTATTTGATATTAAAAATGTATCCAAGTTCTAACCTATTCTGCAGCAGTAAATCTGATTATTACATAAAGAAATCCAGATAATTTAGGCAATGCACCTTTAACCTACCAGACAAAGACAAGGCTGCATGCTTCACTTAACTACAATGTTGGTACCTCAACTTTGACCTGCATACGAATAATTGCAATTGAGAAAAATATTAAGAAATGAAATAAATAATTTAAATATGGCCAGACAAAAGAAGATATTTTTAATGTTGCTGTTGTGTTATTCTTTGGTTTTCGATATGAACCAGTCAGTGAGTGTTTCTCTGACCTTGAGCAGCCCGTGCAGCTCCCTCCTCTGCTGATCCAGCCGGTGGTGGGCGTGTCTCCACTTGTCCTGGATCTCCATGAGTTCAGTCTGGAGCCTGGACTCGACCTGGGTGTCGGCTGACATGAGCAGACTCCGTCCAGCCTCCACGGTCAGGACGTAGACCCCCTGCTGTCTCTGGAGCACCCTTTCTCTGAGCTGCAAGAGCCAGGACATAGACAGACGGGACACTGGGTTTACTAAGGGATTCTACAGTGGGACGGGAAACAGATTATTAGCAAGTTAATTAAGATTTTGTTCCGTTAAAAGTCTGGAGGCATGGATGGATTAAAAAGATTGTACATCTCAGGCCATGATGAGGTTTTGCTGAGTTTAAATTAGCTGCCATTGCCCTTGCAGCGACCTCATAAAAAATACATACACTAGTTGTCAGACAAGCTTTGAAGTACAGGTTAAGTGTCTCCGTTTGATCTGAGACTGTCTCCAGGGTTTTGGACTGGATTGCAAGTCTATGAACATTTCAGAATAGTCTGATTGCCACAAAAACTAGATAAAAGTGGAACTAATTGTTGATAGATATCTCCAACCCACCTGTATCTGATCTAAGAGGTTCCTGGCCTGCTGTAAGGCCACACACTCCCCAGATTGGTGTAGGTCCGGTTCATGGGACACTTCCTGTAGCCATCGCTGCAGTTTGTCCGAGGTCTCTCTGTAATTCTGCCACTGTCGCACCAAACTGTCAATAATGCCCCTCCTCTGCTGCGCCCGCCGCACCACGCACTGCCACTGGTTACCCAGCAAGGCCAGCTTCACACTAAAGTCATCCCTATAGACAGGAACATTATGTAAATCTGTAGGCGAAGTAATGTATTGTGGAGTTCTGGGTTTAAAGGTGGACAAAGTGCTTACCGGTCATCCACTTGTCCCTGGTCTAACATACGATGTCCGTCACTAATGATAGAATAAAGGATTTGCTGTCGACTGAACATTTCTGCTTGGAACAGCTGTAACAG
Source organism: Lesueurigobius sanzi (assembly GCA_900303255.1). Classification (NCBI taxonomy): domain Eukaryota; kingdom Metazoa; phylum Chordata; class Actinopteri; order Gobiiformes; family Gobiidae; genus Lesueurigobius; species Lesueurigobius sanzi. The sequence goes on from OMNZ01108430.1 coordinate 13,209, forward strand.
TACAACAGAACATCACTCAAAATCACATTTAACATTATCCATTCACAGGAGCTTAGGCGCTAGATTGTGATAATATACTATATACCAGCCTCCTCAACAAAAATATATCTACATAGGAGAGAAAATCAAGAAAAAAATATATGAAAATGCTTTTGTGGCTAACCTCATGATCTCTCTGTTGATCCAGAAGACTCTGGTAGTTTCCTGAAATCTCAGCTGCAAGTTTCTGTTCAGTCTGCGACAGGAAGTCCATCCACGCCTCACACTTTTGGAGGAAGCTTTGGCGCTGGAGCATCATGGCCTGCAGTTTACTGGGAAAAAAAAAAACATAGCTATTTACACATATGTACTGTACTTTTATTACAGCCAGTATTTTCAGGAAACTGTACCTGAATCTCTCAGTGAGATGAGCGGAGTGAGCTGCCCAGGATCTGTTGAGGCCCTGCAGCTGTTTGACATCAGAGTCACTGACGGGAAGCCGGTAAACCAGATCATTCACACGCTCCAAATCTGCTGCGAGGCTGCTCAGCTTCAACAACTGAACCTGCGGAACAGCACCAGGTTCAGGAACAGTAACGGACACTAGCGCCTCCTTATCAAGCCCCATATTACCTTGAGTTTGTCCATACGCGTCTGTATAGCAGTGAAGTCTGATAGGCCCGTAGGATCTGGATCCTTCAGCACCTCCGCTGCCTCCTCTGCCTTTCTGACCAGTGCCTTCAGCTGCTCTCTGAAGCCTTCACAGGACTGGGAGCCACACTGGAAACAAAGACCGACCAGAGGGGCTCCTAATGTCTGTTGTACTTTACACACAAGCAATCCAATGTGTCTGTGGTGATAACAACATCCTTTCAAGAATAATTAGAAAGAATACTATATTGACACAAGTTCAAATATTATTAATCTTTGATAATCCCACCTTTTCATCTGATGAAACATATATAATACATTTGATCATAATACTTGCAAAATATTACATCCACAAAATTAAATGGAGAGAAAAAGTCCCTTCATTGATTAATGTCAAAGAATCAGACTTAAAATATTATTTGGCCTCTATTGAAAAGTTTGAACTTAAATAATAAAAAGCTTGCTAAAGCTATAAAAATTCTTGAAAAGATACAAACTTATTTTTGTAATTTCGTAGACCCCTGTGTTTTTACTTTTTCATTTTACTTACAAATAAATATATATCTTGTACGATTAATATACACTGAATGTATTTGATATATAAATGTGATGTATATCTTCCATAATTAAGATACAATGAATGTATCTGTGAATGAATATGATGTACTGATATTGAAAGGAAAAATATATATATATATACAGTATATATCAGCTTAAAAAGGTTAAAAATATTCTGGAAAAAACATTCAAAAACATTTTTCATTTATTTCATCTTGTAAATTGTGAATTTATGCTTCTCACATGTCTTAATGTGAATAAATCATCAGCAGAAACTGAAGAGTAATACTGAGATACAGTATCAATGCCACCTCATGTTAGGTCATTTACCTGCAGTACTTCTTGTTGCCTGTGGAGGGAGTGCTCCAGCATTGCTAAACGGTGTGTTAGGGACAGGTGGTCTGTTTGGAGGGCTGCCGAGAAGGAGGCGTCCACTTGGCTCTTCAGTTGTTGCCCCAAAGTCTGCAGCTGCTGAAGGGAGTGCTGCACCGAGGCCTGGTCACTCAAACAGTCCTACGCCACAAAAAGATCCTTTCATAAGTATTGCTGGAATGGTTTTCCACAAGTAGTACAGTTAAATTGATTTCTTCAAATTCTTCCAAGCAAAACTAAGTACGCTTTTGCAGTTTAGGTCTCGATTTGATTAACTTTATTCATGCTCTTTCCCTGATCAAGTCGTTGCTCTGAATCTTTTTATTTGGTTCTTTTATCAATTCTGCTGCTTTTTTCTTGGTAGGGCTGGGCGATATGATGATACAAATAGAATCGTGATCTGATCTCTGTGACGATCTGCTTTTTTGGGAACATCGTCATATTGTGATTCAGTGGTTTTTATGATTAAACCAGAACAAACCAGGAGAAAACTAGGTCTAAACCAGGTCTAAAATTGGACAATATCACAGACTGACTCTGGATTAAACCGGGACTAAACTAAGAAGTTAACTGGACTAAAGCAGAGACTGAAATCAAGGTCTAAACCAGGGACAGAATGAAACGAAGATTACTCTGGACTAAACCAGGACTAAACCGGGACTAAACCAGGTCTAAACCCAAGGACTCAATCAGAAATAAACCAAGAGAAAACTGGGTCTGAATTGGGTCTAAACCAGGACAATATCACAGACTGAACCAGGATTAAACCAGGACTAAACCATGAGAGAAGCATGCCAAAACTCTGGACTAAAACAGGTCTTAACCAAGACTAAACCACTACACCAGGTCTAAATCCAAGAAGAAGCAGATGGGTTTAGTTGCCTTCAAAAGACATACACATGAATTGTGATAAAATCGAAATCGTGATTGAAGATTTTTTGGCCATATAACCCAGCCCTACTTCTTGGTCAATGAAGTCCAAGTAAAAAAAAAAAAAAATACTGTACTCCAAAATGAGTCCATCTCCAGCCTCTAAAAAAGTTATAAACTAAAAAAGAAATCACTACAGAGACTGAGTTTGGCTCCACCAGTGCACAGTGACACCGGGGCACCCCTGAAGTGTAAATCAGGCGCCTGTCATTCCTCTCTGGCTCTCATTTGAAAAGGCTTTTGTTCGTTTGTGCTGTGAATCTACATTTAAAGCAGACAAAGGGACAGGCTGTGATTTGGTATGCTGCACTTGGAATAGAGGCTTTGTAAATGGTGGATTTGAGTGGCGCCTCGGCCTAAACTTCTGAGAATATCCACCAGCTCTGATAAATCGGAACAGACAGGGCTCCGATTTAAAATTCAAACTGTCTGCTCAATGCGGCTCTGTAAGTATGTGATATAAGTGCCTAATAGAAGCATATCAGAACCCTAGATACCAACATTAGTTATTGCAAAAACAAAAGCTGTACATATAATATCACGTACATCACAGTCCTTCATCCATGCTCGACTCTCCTCCTCCGATATCTCCCTGTCGGTGGCGCTCTTGAGCAGACGGTCCGCCCGGTCTTCCTGTTTCTGAACCGTGATCACGCACTGGCCGTACAGTGTCTTGTAATGCTGCCACAGACTCAGCAGTGCCTTGCTGCTCCTTAGCTGCTCCGAGATCTGCTCAAGAAGGCCGTTCCACCTGAAAAGCGCGAAATAAAGATGGTATTGCACCCAGTAAGGGTAAACTATTGAGTGAAGTATATTCTTATCCTTTCTTACCTAATATTGACATCTCTTAGTGCCCGGTTTAACGTTTCGGCCACAGACGGATGACACTCTGTTAAAAGCTGCTGCGTCACAGTCCCGAACTTCCTCAAACTGCTCTCCTGCTTGTCCATCTCCTCCTGCAAGTTCTTCACAAACGCACAAGGAGACGACACAGATTAAGGCAAAAGAAAAACCAAACAGTCCTTCTTCTGATCAAAGGTCAGGCTGGCCTCTCACCTCTAGACTCTCGACTTGCTGCTGGACCGCCTCCAGGGACCCGTTGAGGAGGTGCAGCCTGGACACCGAGTACCTCCCCTCCATCAGGTGTCCATTAATCTCCTCGGCCGCGCGTCGGTACAAGGTCCACTGCTCCAGCACGGACTTCAAACTCACCTTCATCTGACTAATCTGCATGAGGGGAAATGACAAATTACAAATAAATGGTCAGTACAGGCCTGTATTTGAATGAAGGATTTTATTGGGAAATGGCTGATGCTCGTTACATTTCCCATCAAAGGTTAAAACTAAATTGGTATCGGTCGATTAGTTGTGCATTGTTCACTTACAGACTTCATCTTTATCAGTTTCATCTTTGTATATATTGTATATTGTTCATTTCAAAGTTCTATTATCCTATTTTTTTCTAGCATTTTATTCTGATTTCTTTCTAATTCCATTTGCACTTGATAATAAAGTCCAAGTCCAGTGGCTTCAGCCCGACATGAGACAAACCCTCTGAATGTGATCAGTTTAGTTTGATAAAAGCTGATCACGTTAAACAGAGAAGACAGTGACACCTGTGGCCTCTAGGGGCGCTAAACCTGAAGAGATATACAGTAATTACAATCCATTGTCTTGAAACTTAAGGTGACGCGCAATCAGCTCATCACCTAAACTGCTTTTTCTTTGTTTTTATATTTTACATGTACATCAGAAAGAGGAATTGAAAGATTAAAATAAAAGAAAGATTGACATATGTTTGTGTAGGTTCTCAGTTGTACAGGAGTTGTCCATCGTAGGCAAAAATTCTTCAGTCTTCATCTGTACTCTGTAGTTGAAGTGTAGGACGTTTCGATCTTACACACAATAGAGAGGTAACGAGCCATATTAAATATGAATAGGCTAAGATGTTCTCCTACTTTTATCACCAAGAGAGGAGGGACTTAGAGGTTACTCCTCCTTCTGGTTTACTCTTAAGAAACCCACAGCGTGCTCAAGTCTTTATTAAGCTGATGACGATCTTTGGACTAAGATCTAAACGTCCTACACTTGAACTACAAAGTACAGATGAAGACTGAAGAATTTTCGCCTACGAAAGATTGACATATTTTCCCCAAAGATGATATATTGAAGTTTTAAAAAATAAAATAAAAAAGAATAAATTGGTATGAGTCGTAGTAGTAACCACAATTTGAAAAAAAAAAGCATCCGTAGACTAACCATGTGATCTAGATGAGACCAGGACTGGTTTAGTTTCTTCAGGGTCTCTCTGACAGCCGCACAAGCCTCTCCTCTCTTGTTCTGGATAAGTACATTTCCACGTTCCACTGCTTTCTCAAGATCCTTCTCTTTTTCCTTCACCAATTCTTCCAACTCCTGTCAAACAAAAGCATTTGCCATATTAAAATATCATAAACACAGCAATGAGAAACTATAGGTATCATTATTATTATTGTATGTTCACCTGACAGTCTTTCAGTGCATTCTGAACTGATGCCACGTCCTCTATCCTGTGCTTCTTCTTCAGTTTCTCCTCCTGCAGCGTGAGCCAGGTTTTCAAGGCCTGGACTCCGTTCTCGTGCTCCAACCAACTTTCCAAAAGTCCTTCCAAAAGCTGAATCTGGAAAAGGAAATACGTCAATAATAATAGTCTGTTTTAAAATACTGTGCATTCATTATCTGTAAAAAAAATCCAGTGGTGGAAGAAGTACTCAATATTCTTACTTAAGTAAAAGTACAAAAGTATCCACTGTAAAAAGTACTTCATGAGTAAAAAGTAAAAGGTCTAAAACAGGTCTAAACCAGGTCTAAACCAGGACTAAACCAGGATTAAACCAGGACTGAACCAGGATTAAACCAGGACTAAATCAGGTCTAAACCAGGTCTAAACCAGGACTAAACCAGGATTAAACCAGGATTAACCCAGGTCTAAACAAGATCTAAACCAGTTCATCAGAGAGGTCACTTTGAAAATAAAATACTTTTAACCCAATTTTAAGAATGTAGTGAAGTAGAAAGTACAGATACTGTACATATTCTAAAATGTAGTGAAGTAAAAGAAAAAGTATTCGTCATAAGTACCTATAATTTGTACTTTTTACTTTGTTATTTTCCACCGCTGAATAAATCTTAATGCTACCTTTTCTGTGATCAGTCCTTGTAGTATCTGCCACCGTCTGTTCATAGCTCCCAATTTCTCTGCAAAGTCCGTCTTATCACTGCGTTTTCCCTCCACATCCTGGTTGCTGATCTGCAGCACTGACTGGTTCACAAAGTCCACAGTGAGCTGCTTACAGGTCAAATCTATACGGAAACCCTGTAACACACGCAGAGCAAGAGTCAAAACTGAGACCGAATTACCTTTTGAAGCTTCGTGAGTTGTGTACCTTGTATTTTTGTAAAAAGCTCTGCACTTTCTCCGAGCCCACTGCTTCACAAATCTTGTTCTTATCTTCCTCGATTATGTTTTCCATGAGAGAAATCCAGCTCATAAGCTCTGTGATGGCGTGACGTGAGGCCAGCTTCTCCATTTGCAACTGAAGGCAGAGAGATAATAAAACTAATGCCACAAAAATAACATATTTTTTCTGTTATATTGCGGGATTATCCTGACCTGATGGAGTTTTTCCTGCACAACTGGGATTCGGGTCAGGAGCTCTGCCCACTGAGTGTCGATGTGTCCCAGGGCTGACCTCAAGCCCGCCGTGTCCACTCTTTTCAACCGCAGGAGCTGGTTGCCTGTGCTCAGTACTGAAGACCGCAACGACGACTTGGCATCCACCTCTTTAGAAAACTCCTACATGAAATGGCAGAATTAGGAAAAACATTCATATTCCTATGTTTTAAAATATAGATGTAAATGTTGATACACGCACAAGGAAAGCATAGAGGTGGTCTCTGACGTTCTCCAGTTCTTGAGGGACAGTGACTGATTGTGTCGTCCAAAACTCCAGTCGACCCAGAGCCGACTGTAGCCACTGGTTCAACTCTGCGGATTCGCTCTGATACCTGACATGACAAGAGCAAAAATGACTTTCCATTTATATTGTTATGTGACACATCACCACACAATAAAACTAACATAAGAAGGGCTGGATATCGTTCATTTTATTTCGATACTAGTACTTTAACGATACTTGGTTTGCGATACCGATACCTGAACAATATTTTTTCGATACCTATACTAATTTACCTACCTATTTGTCATCTACACAAAAAAGTGTATATCTAGATTTAAATGAGCCAAATTCAGCTTATTTATCTAGATTTGAGCTGTTTTGACCAGTTAAGATTTAGTTCTGATTCTACCCACTTGTTCTAAGGTGTTTTTGATTTCTACTTATTTCTCTTTTTATTTAAATGTATTTGCTAATGGAGTAGAAAATTGGTCTTGTCCTTTTGGCAGTTTTATTTTCCTAATTCAAGCAAGATTACCTTAGAATCAGTAAAAAATAGTCATGAAATAAACCAAATAATGTAGATGACTTAGTAAATCTGTCTAATCTAGTCAAAACTGCTAAAATTCTCAAATCCACTCATTTATAATTGTGCTTGATTTTTAGTTTTGTTGTAGAACCATAAAACAGAAAAATAATGGTAATTTATTCAATAAAATACAGTTTCTTTGAGTGCCTAAAGCAGGTAGAAAAGCGCTATATAAAATGTGACCATTTAAAAATGTGACCATTTCTTTTAGTGTTTTTATCATTTATTTGTGCTGAAACACCTATAGTGAAGAAAATAAGTATTTGAACACCCTGCTATTTTGCAAGTT
>OMNZ01108433.1:8206-24552 GCA_900303255.1 Lesueurigobius sanzi
GCCCCTGAAGCCTTGTATGAAGGAGCTTGAACTAATGGCACATGTTTGGCATCTGTGGGAGTTATTGTGCAGATACAGTACGTAAGGAGTGCGTGACACCTGGACAGCTCTCCATGATGTCCGCGCACACAGCCCTGTCTGATTTAGAGCTGTTACACGTCTTTCTCCTTAATGGAAATATCAGCGTGTTACTGAGATCATCTGTATGGAGGTGTTTTTGGACTCATGCACTTGTATTAAAGCGTGTGTGGAGTGCACCATCTACGGGTGCCTTGGTAATGACACAATATTCACTAATATCTACATGACCGACAATTCTCAATAATGGCCAGAATTTTATGATCCCGCCGGCCACAATGACCGGCAGAAAAAATGTCTAGCGGAACCTCTGGTCAAGAGGAGACCGAGCCTTCTCAGTGGTGGCCCCTAAACTTTGAAACAGCCTTCCTTTTCATGTGCGCTCAGCTCAGTCTGTGGAGCAGTTCAAAAACAGACTAAAAACTCTCCTTTTTGCATTGGCCTTCAGTTCGATGTAGACCAGACATGGTTGTCCTCATTTTTATCTTTTCTTTATATTACCTGTGTTTAGTTTTATTACAGTATATTGTGCATATTGTTACTGTAATTAGTTACCACTTTGGTCAACTCAGGTTGTTTTTAAATGTGCTTTATAAATGAAATTTTGGGTGTGGGTGGAGGAAGCCTCTGGCCCAAAAATTGGGCCTGCACACCAAATTTGGCCCTTCAAGGGTTTGATTTGGCCCTCGAGATGGTGTTTAGATTTGTAAGGAGTATTTACTTTGATTAATTTGTGACTGAACAGACTGTCAATAGTACCTAAGAACGCCAAAACAGCATGTCATACTCAAAAGCACAGTAAATAAAGGATATTAAAAGATAGATCTGTTTAAATGTGGTCTTTACATGTGAAACAGTTTTGCTCCCGGCCCTTTTCCTGCTAATTTGGCCCCCTATGTAAAAAAACCCAGTTTTAAAGTATATGTTAGTGGCTCCGGTTTTGAAATGAGGGGCCCGGCCTGACTCCAGCCAGAGCAGGAAGTGTTTCCAGGAAAAAAGGAAAAGAAATGAAAGGAAAGGTTTTAAACGCAATAAAACCCATGGAAACAGGATAAGTGCAGCTTAAATATGTTTTTTTGCAACTTGCCAATTCGAATTGTAATTTTGATTTGACTGCAATTAATTGGGTGGGCATAATTTAAGTATTGTTTTTAACACTACAGGTATTTTATCTATTTTCAGGGTCAGATATTTGGCCATTAACATGTTTCTTATATTAGCAGTTCGTCTTCTCTCAAATGTTCATAATCCTGGATGTGTTTAATAATTGCCATTGCTCTCAGACGGTACAAAGGATCATGGTCAGTGTAGTTTTTCGATCATTCCACTGCAACAACACAATACATTTCAGACCCAGGAGCAACAATAACAGACATTTGAATCATCTTATATAGTGCATAAAGGATAAAGAATGGTATCCTGGCAGCTGCTTGTTTCTATGTATTCTAATTAAGGAAACACATTCTTTTCAGTTTCTTTAATCGATTAACTCTTAACCACAGGCAGCAGCTCATTGTCTCACTTGTTTTGAAGTACAGCTTTTAGAGAGTTGCTCGTCTCTTTAAAAAAACAGAAGCATAATAGCAAAAGATTGATTCATAGCGGCTGCCATTTTCAGCCTTTTGGTCAAAAAAATAAAAAGTCAGACACTGCATTTACTTTACCAGCCTTTCTTACTCTGTACAGAAAACATGGAGTAAATCAGGCCAACCAGGCTGTGAATCTGCTGAAAATACCATATACTGTAGATGTGATTATCCTTAATGAAGTTATGCACTGATGGCTAACAATTTAGAGCTTTTAAAATGGGCCTGGGTGCCATCGTTCGGTGCTGTTCCATTGCGTGTGCGCTCACCCTTGGGTCTGGGGGTGAGGCAGGCGTCGCAGGAGGGAGCAGTGGGAGGGTTAATGAGCGTGCACACCTCGCAGGCCCAGTCCTCCTCCTCTCGCTTGCCCACGCTGGCGTCTGCCCGCGGATCTCTGCACGCCCAGCCAATCAGACTGTTCCTCACCGGCAGCGCACTGGGAAGCGGCAAACACACATTATTAACCGGAGATTTAAGTTACAGGGCAGTTTCAGAGAAGAAGAACGTGGAATTATTGTTTGCAAGGCTTAAAGTGGACATATCATGCATGTAAATCTTAAAAACAGGCTTAAAAACTTTCATTAGGATGTCTGTGCATTGATATTTTACGTTTTATGAATTCAAATAATATGTCTGTGAGGATTAGACAATGTTCATAAATACTAGCGCCAGGACTGATGAGGATTTGGCCTGGAGCGCCCCCTGCAGCCAAGAGTGGGAATCACATGTTCAAAATAAACTTTAATTTAACAATGTGGCTAGCACGATACGAGTACACCGGCTCAGAACTGATGCAATATTGGATTATTGGCTTTAAACATTATGGAGGACAGTTTGGGGATTTGAACATTGATGTAATTGTACAAGGAAGTACAAAACAAAGCGCTGCTGAACTGTAGAAGAAGTCAACATGAAACGACCAATTCAAAAAGGATCGACAAGGGAACAACGTCAGAATATTGTTAAAAGCACCAAAAAGCTGATTTAGCATGATACTGTATGTCTCCTTTAAATATAGCTCATTTTTTGTTCCCTTTGTTTGCTTTCATTGCTAGTAACGTTTACATTTTAGCGTCTAAACTCATTCAACTTTGCTAAAACATTTTTAACATCACAATGATGAGTGCCTGTGCCGTTTTTCAAAAGTTTCAGGGTCACTGTGGCAATAATGCTAACAATAACTTACCTGTTAATTCTTGTCTACCTTTACAATTGTAAAGGTAGAAAGTTTATTTTGATTTGCTTGCATACTGTACATCATGGCACATTATAATTTAAACATTTTCTTCGGGAGCTTGTGTTTTTGGTGCAGCATAGGGTTGTAACTGTTAAATATAGAAATTGGAAGCATATGAAGTTAAATCTAGGCCGTCTGGGGACGTCAGAACATATTTACAGACAGGTGTTCTTTCCTGAAATACGCAGATAAATATTCTTGTTCTGTTTTGACTAAATCCCTTGTTGGCATGTGGTAGACTGAGTGTGTTTATCAAGAAAACACACAATAAACCATTGAGGAACCATTAGTTGATAATTATTTTAATAATAGAATGTTATATTGTGATTAATCTGGTTGTTGTAGTCCTACCGTGAACATTTGTTATATTTTAGCAAGTATCACAATGCACTTTCTCGGAGCATGAGACTAGTTTTACTCAAATGCCGAGGATAACCACTTCCTGTCCTGTTGTACTCCCAGGGGGTGATCGCTAGGGCTGGGCAAATAATTAAATCTCGATATTTAAAAAGGTCAATAACAATAATCGCGTGGTGAGCTTTAATCGTCAAGTCAACTGGCCAATCCATCTGCAGAAAACTAGCAAATACCAGTCTAGTCCAGTAGATGGCGGTAAATACTCAATAGTTTCCAGTTAACCTACAAGGTTGATTCCCTAGCGTAATTAATCCAGCTTCGTAAGTAGCTAACTGCTGATGGTGAAAAATGACTTGCAGTTTCCCCTAAATATTGGAGCACTAAGCAACATGAGCATTTCTTTAGGATTTCTACACCAATGGAAAAGGTTGATGCAATTGTTACTAAACTTAATCTAACGCTAAGCTAACGCTAGCTGTTGCAATCTTGCGTTGTTTCTTCAAACACTTTCACTTTTGTGCGATCTCTGCACATGTTTTTAGTGTTGTCCCTGGCCATGTGAGAGCTGTGTGGTGTCCTGTAGCTACTGTGTGCCCATTTCTGCTTCTGTAGTAGAAGGTTAGCAGTTAGCACACAGTTACAGGATCGTGCATGTGCTCCGCAATCTGTATAATCACCGTTACTATAGTTAAGGCCATATTTATATGTTTTTATTTATTTTGTTCACAAAAGTCGAATCGAAAATCCCTAGGCTAGCCTAGTGATCGCAAAAAACGTGGTGCTGCGGTGTACACACTTAAGAGCACTAAACTGCTCAGAACAGATCCAATGTTGGATTAAGGCTTTAAAAATGTGGAAATTTCAGGTTTTAACAATAACCCAGGAAGTACAGATCAAGGTGCTGAAACCATAGAAGTCAACCAGGGAGAAACGATCAAAGTAAAGCGGATTAACCATCGTAGGCAAAGAATCTTCAGTCTTCATCTGTACTTTGTAGTTGAAGTGTAAGGCGTTTTGCTCTTCATCCAATGAGCTTCGTCAGCTGGCATTGAACACCGATGGACTTGACATAGACCAGTAGGAGTTTATCTGTAGGTCCCACCTCTTTGTTCTAAAGGCTACTCTCACCTAGAAAACAACAACCTTGTCATGCTAACGAGGCTAGGCCAGAGTCCAGGGCAGGTCAACAGAAAGGTAATGGGCAGTCTAAGGTAAGAAGTCTAAGATAAGAAAAACATGCTTGTTTCATCAGCAACAGTTAATCCAAATCTACTTAAATTGAGCATGAATCGTCTTAATTCAAGCACTTTCTCTCTATATTTTTCCCAGTCAAGCATTGCATACTTTCTCATTGCAGCCCGAGTACGTACAGTACGAAGGAGCAAAGTGACAACAGGCAGCGTGTTTTCTTTGCGTTGCCCTGAGCATACAAGCTACACTGTGTTTAACAAAAGAGCGGATCGCGCCGTGCCAACAGTCGGGCGGCTCGCTCCTCGCCACGAGTCTCCTCAAGCCGCCCCCGCCCCACAGATTGCATTATCAGCTGTGGAACGCTCTGTACGGGCTGTCGGCGCTAACCCCACGCGAAGCCCTGCTCAAACACAGCCCAGGAGGTGTTGAGCCCGTGCCCCGCCTGGCAAACATGCGCATACATTTCCCCCTCGCAACACCTTCCGCTTCTGCCAAGTCCATCTGCCTGCAAAGATGGCCCCCCTCGCGAGTTCCACCCATTAGTCAAAGGCAGCGGCGCGGCTCCTTCTCATAAAAGTCCCCCCATCTCGAAACAACAAGGCGAGCGGTTTGACGTGTTTTAGGCTGTACCTGTGTGAAAGTGGCAGGCTGGCACAGAAAGGTTGTTAAAGGGAGGCGGCGTCAGCGTTTAGAAAGTGTATTTCAGAAGATTTGGATGACATTTGCAAAGAAATTTTGGATGAGAAAGTTTTAACAAAATAAAAAAATGCTGAAGCAATTTATCAAATTCATGAACTTTCTGGCAATTTTTTGTTGTCATTTCTGTGACCCAGAAAGTTGTCGGACGTAGGCTACTTATGAACTAATCCCTGTGAAGAATTGGCATGCTATATTATTATGTTATATATTATACAAAAATCAGATATAGGGTCTTTAATGACTTCCACCTACTTTGCAAATGCCTGAATATGCGAGGTTTGAAAATCTGCTGACGATGTTTGAACTGAAGAGCTCTGTAAAATAATGGAGATTACATGTATTATTTATCCTGAGTAAACTTTAGTGGTAGCTCCTCGCGCTGCAGCAGCACAATATAATAGATGCAAATGACTGGTGAATAATTAAAATTAATTAAATTGGTGATATAAAACACATTCATTTCTTTGCTCATCTCATTAAGATAAAAGAATTACTGTGTTTCATTTACATTATTATAAAGTAATGATGTGTAACAACTCGTTCAACTCACAAGTAGCTCCTCAAAGATTGTTTTGTTTTTTAAGACTAAGACTTAAGATAAGACTTTTTAACTTACACTGTTCTGCAAGAAAATAAAATAAAAACGCCATCAGGATTTGCATAATGTGGGCTTGCTGCAGCTGGTCAGGACTGTTCAGAAAGATTATGTGGCCAAAGCATGAGGTCTGCTGACTACCTGAATATACTGAATGACCAGGTTAATGCATGAATGGATTTGACAATGACAATGGCCCGGCTAAAATAGTGAAAGTGTGGTTCAGGGAGTGTGAGATTTGTGTTTGATGAGTTTTCACACATTGGCCACCGCAGAGTTAACCCCACTGGACTCTTTGGGATGTGCTGGAGAAGGCTTTGGCCTGTCGTCTGACTCTCCCACCAGCAATACATGTTAGTGTAAACTGAAAGCAATACTGGAGAGAAATAAAGTTTACTGAATAGTTTTATGAAACAAAGCTACAGCGAATGTGTGTCGTTATCCAAGGCAGGCTTTATGGCTGCCTGCACCTTTTCAGGTTAGATTTATTTTTCTGTCGCCTATGTTGCTTTTTAAAAGCATCACCATGATGAGAGGGAAAGGAAAGGGCAGCTCTCTGGCACAGTGGTTCACAGAGAGAAGGTCCCGGGTTAAATCAAGTGTTGGGCAAGTTACTTTACAATTGTAATATATTCTATATTACTAGTTACAGCATTAAAAATGTCCATTTTCTTCCACTGTTGCGGAGGCTACAGTCTGAGCAGAGATGCCCAGACTTCCCGATCCACGCACACCTCGTCCTGGAACACCTCTCGAGGGAGGCGACCAGGAGGCAACTAAAACAGATGCCCGAGCCACCTCAGGTGGCTCCTTTCGATGTGGAGGAGTAGCGGCTCTGGTCTGAGCTCCTCCTGGGTGACTATAAGTAATATATTTCTGTAACTAGTTACTTTTGTAATGAGTTACTCCCAACAGGGCTTTCTGTGTGGAGTTTTTATGTTATCCCCAGGCCTTTCGTCCATTTCTTCCTGGTGCTAGTTTCCCCTACCACTAAAAACATGTAAAACCATGTACAATAGGCCACGATGAATGAGAGTATTTGTGAGTGTGGGACAACGGATGTAACAGATGGCTACAATCCGGCGGGGCGTGTCTACTTGCTTAATGTGTGTTCATTAACATGCACCGTCCCAAACAAACAAATACAGTACAGGTACATATAAGAGTGGACTGCATGTTGCCGTTTCATGTAAGTAAGTAAGTATGGCTATTTTACGATAATGTTGAAACCCTCCCATGGCCCGTCTATGTATCTCAACCAGGACTTGAGGGATTCTTCAGGGTAATAGAACACAGGCAGCCCGTGGAGGGAATATGAGTCACTCCCTCCTCTATCCGTAGACTCGGGGCAGTGCAGTGGGTAAGCGCTGAGCACCCCTATAGCCTCCCAGGTCAGGGTTATGAACCGAGGAGAAGGGAAATGTTGGTTTCCTTAGTCCACACTGTAGAAGGCAATGGTGAACCACTACAGTATTAGTTTAATCAAACCATGGAAATGTCAATAATCAATGGGAAGTGAGACAGAGGGCGACAGAGAACAACTTTCCTATCGCTGCCTGGACTGGCATGGACAACATGAAAATGTTGAGACTGGCAAAGAAGAGAGACTGCGAGAGAGAATAGAACACAAACATGTGTTCTATTATACAATACATTTTATTTGTATAGCGCTTTTCTAGACACTCAAAGACCCTTATGTGTTAAAATTCTTTACAAAAATATTACAATAATGTTATTGTTGCAATATACAAGACATGTATTAAAGATCACTTTCTTTTGCCTTATCATGCAGCTCTAAAAGCCATTAAATTGTGCAGAATGTGTGACCAGCCCAGGTTTGATATACAGTATCTGCAAAGTTCTGGCAGGTTTCTCCAAAAGGCTGTTACATCAGTTGGGCCCCATCAATGACTTTTATAATTATTGCTCTCAATAAACAGCACATTTTTTGTTTTTGTTCTAGAAGAAAAACCTTTCACGGCAAACACTTACTTTTACTGTCACAACCACTGTAAGAAGCCACAGCACCGCAAAAGGCTATATTTTTGGATGTGCCACAAAAGTCAAATGCGTTCGACCTGAATGTGTCTACCTGACATCCAGTCCGCTGGGATCTCCCCTCTGACAGCGCTCACAGAAGTACGTCATGCGGCCGTGCTCCCCGAGGCGACACGCGGTGATCACATGACTGCACTGTCCGCACTGCGGGCGCTTGTAGACTTTGTAATGTCTGTGGAGAGCCCAGCCGGACTTACGACACTGGACGAGAAGAAAGGAGGAGAAGCAGTCTTTACATTAAACACGGAGGGGGGAGGTCTCCAGGCAGTTGCACTCTGACATTTGGTAGTGCTCCTTCAGGTAATATTTTATTTATCACAGGCTTCACGAGGTGGCAGGAAGTAACTACATTAATGTGCATATTAAAATATTGAAATGGAGTCAAGGAAGTCACTCTGTTTCATTTTGTGCAAATCTTTGGATTCAAGAAAATGTCATTGTTTTATTCAGCATTGACTAGAGTGTGGGTGCTCAAACTTTTTTCTTTAGTGGATCAATATGGAAAAATGTTCATGGGACTGAAAATCATTAATGTTTTGCATGAATACAGTAAGTACAGGTCTCTCTTGTAAATGAGACATTGAGTCTCAAGGGACCAACCTGTCGAAATAAAGGATAAATAAAAAAAATAAATAAAAAAATAAAAAAGTATAATATGTTAAAGGACCTGTGCCTTATTTGTTGTAGTAGTACTTTATTCGGTCATCACATATTTTAACATGGCAAACAAAACAACACATTTTCATGATTCCATTTACAGTCTGACCGAAAGGCTTTAGGCCGAAGTTAATACTTATTGCGCCTAACCCTCTTTGTATTTACACTTCCAAGAAAAGAAAACAACACAAAGTTTACAATGAAACCTTGGCCAAACTTTCTACAGGAGAACAATCCACATTTGCATATATTATCATTGCTTAGCTTTTCATTTTTATGTTAAGTTCTGCTGAAAACATACCAACATTTAAACCAATATAATAACTATGGCCACATGACGTTTTGGATCAAGATCACAGCTAGGTTTCAAGATGTTCAATTTCAATTTGTTTCCCAGTGAAATGAAAGTGGTTTTGTCCTACTTCAGTAAATTGCTATGGTAGACAATTTTGTGAAAAGACATGTAATTAGAGGTGCATGACGAGACAATCATGGCCTAATTTCTGCCGGCAAAATGGCCTTATAATAGACCGATCATGTGACATGAAGGGATCATGCCACATGACCGGTCTATCGTGTGCAATTTCACACAGTCACTTGAACGACTCACACCGTTCGCTGCTGATGCTACTGTTCGCTTATAAGCCACAAATCTCTTCCAAGTTTCCCCTATTTACAGTAAATAGGGTTATGTCAGTAGTTACACGTTCAAAGTATAGTTACACAAAATTAAAACGGTCAATTTTCTAAGCGGAAAAAGGGGCACTATAGTTTAAGGTGTGCTTCGGCCTCCGCGCAGTAAGCCTCCGCCCGAGCGCTACCTCCTTCCACTCACTTCAGGCAACAGAACAACGACGTGCTACGCGTAAAGTAGATTTAGATTAAAGTAGAAGTAGACTTTGTAGATGATGGAGACTGGTTTGTAGCAGATCCAGAGCCAACTTGGAAGAGATATGTGGCTTCTGACTTCTCCGAAATTTGGCGCCATAGGACTATACAGTAGAGCCAAAATGCCAGCAGCGTCTTTGGTCGTCTTACGGGAATGAAGGCACGCACAAAGACCAGACAGCCACGCATCGCCTCATCTAAGCCCAGGTCAGAACATATGTATACATGTAAAAGCGGGGAACTATTCCTTTAAGAACTTTGGAGATGACGATTTAAATTTTACAAACAATAAAAGATAACTATTTTCTATTTTTGATGAAAATGTCATATACTTCTCTACAGAAGAATAGGTTGTTTTGACCTCCCTATCATCATATGTACCAGTAATTCATGGAACAAATCAATCATTGTGGACACCTCATAAACATCTTAACATCTGGGCCAAATTAAACCCCCGTGGACGGCCAAGTCTGGACTGCAAGCCCCTCTTTTTGACAAGCCTGGACAAAAGGATATCACTTTGTAACATAAGGAAGAATACATTTATGCCTGCTATAAAAGCAAACCTACACAAGCCACCACCACAGCCAATATTCCGTATTTATTGCACTATACCAATAATCTGGTATGACGTACAGACCAACATGGGTAACCACATCAACAGGATAAGATAAGAAGTATAGGGCAGGACTATGAGCTATAAAATTGACTAAAATATATAATATTTTCTACTGGTTATCAGGCAGTAAAATCTTGGTTATTGGTCGTGCATCACTACAAGCTAGACATTGATATACAGTATATACAGGGTGAGGCCACTGTCATCACGGTGCACAGAGTGGGCGTTATGCACATCTACGGCAAAAGCGAGCTGCTCCGTCAATCACACTTACATCAGCACATCCTTTTCAAATAAAGAAGATATCGCGCCCCACCCTGTATTTCATTTCCATGTGACAGCTCTCCGTTTCAACAGCGTTCACCACATCAAATTGGCAGATTCGTGTCAAACATTCCTGTTAAAGCTACGCAACCAACAGTGCCTCTGCCACTCATGATGAATAAAATGTGCTAAAGTAATAATGCATTAGTATACTTGTCATAACAGCCTATAAATACACTTATATGGCATACAGCTATTTCATCCTGGCTTCTTTACGTACTTGAGTATTCTGAAATATTCCTGCATCTCATCACCAGATTAACACTCTTCCGTTTTCCCCTTGCGATGTGCTATGTTCTCGCTCGAGTGTGGCTTCTCTTGTCAACAGACTGCAGCCTGTTTTCCACTCTGTAGCCATCCCAGTGTTTGTGGTAAATGGGGCTAAATACAGCTCACCTGCTGATGCTTCTGCCTGCGCCGCATTTGTTCTTAACCTGTGACCACACAATCGCTGAGCTCTCAGTTCTCTACTGATAAAATGGGACAGCGCAGAGGGTACTTTTCATGTGTTGCCAGTTGGAATATTGTGTCAAAAAAAGGGCTGTTTTGATGAGGTTTTTTAACTGGCTTTAAATATTAACTTGGTATTAAATAATATGCAATGGATTTACTTTTTTTTTATTGTTGAATTAAAGAACACAGTGCAGGATGAGCAAGCCCTGATGTAGGACCTGTGCCGTGTAGGGATGTCAAGATGAGTCTGTTTTATGATTACCGCGGGTATAAAGGGTCACTGTTAAGAACTGCTAACGTCTGCCATATCAGACCACTGCAAGAGAGAAAACCATCTCATGGACTGGGAAAACAGCCATGTCATCGGCACAGAGAGCGACCTCCTAAAGGAACTATGTGAACCGCTGCGTTCATGTCACGGTAAAAACAAAAGTGAAACACTGAATGCACTGACATCAGCTGTTATTTAGGCTAATTTGTTTAGGCCACTCTTTTGTTCGAAAAATGTATAAAGCGAATTAACTTGTGAACATCATAAAAGCTAAAGCTCATCATAAAATATCCTTGGAATTGAATATTTCCTCCTACACTAATCGTGATTCCAAAATTTTAACTCGTGATGTCAGTATTGAAATGTTTTATTATGTTTCAGCTCTTTTTTGCACATTTAAAAAAGGCTAAGGGCCTGAATTAACAAGCATTTCCACACATGGAAAACAGATAGAGGGTGGAAGTGGAGAAAAATACACCCAATACCTATGAGATATTGTCACAAAATGGTAATATGGGTACAACCCTAGTTAAAGAATATTTTATATTATAAAATGTTACACACCCACATAACCCCATGAATTTACACAGATCACACGTTATTTCCTCATTCTTGACCATTATTCTTCAGATCAAGGCTTCATTTGCTTCAGAGCACTGCTTCATCAACTCCATATCAAGCTAGCCAAGAACAGTTGATTATGTGTAATACAGACACTGGAAAAAACCCAAAATTCAGCCAAGTGAATAAAGAATAAAGATGACCACAATAGGCACGTACCTTATAGAAAAGTAGAGTGAAGTCCCTGGTCATCTTCACCAAATGATGGATGTGTTTGTCTGTCAGCTGTTGCACCTTCAGAAACACAAACCCCAACAGTGCATTACATCTCCACAATAGAATTTCAATTGTTAGTCGTGTCCAAGCTCATTTGTAACTTTCCTAACACATTCCTCACATCCAAGTTCTTCACAGGGATGAATTTATCAGCACATTTCAGGGTGACTGTCACAATAATACCAACAGCAACTTGTCTCCTAGATCTAGAATCAAAAAAATAAAAATGCATGGCTTTGCTTTGCCCGCTTGGTCTCTTTTCACAAATGTCGACTTTTACAATTTACTGGAGAAGGACAAAACCAATTCCATGCCCAGGAAAAAGTTTGACATGGATGAAAAGTGTAATTGTTCCTTGCAAACCAACAGAGCCCAAACATGGACAATAATGATGGCCCTGTTTGTTGTTGGACGTTATAGTACCTCAGGAACTGCAGCTTTTGCCAACTGATTGACAATTAAATTGCAATTTCAATAATGATTCATTTTGCAGCCCCATGACAAAAGCACTAGCGACAGACTCCGTTATCAAAGTCTGTAAAAGCTGCAAGGTCTCGTCTCTTGCTCTCAAAGTCAGGATAAAAACGTCGGCTCAGTTAGGACACCACAGGGCGCGCTAATGGAGAGGCTCGTAAAGATCCACTGCTCCCTGAAGAAAAAGAGGCCAAAAGTGCTCGGTGGATGTTTGTTTTTGTTGTCGGGATAAACCAGCTGAGATTTCCACATCCTGAGAGAGCATGGCCAGTGGAGACGGATGAATAATACATGTATTCAAACTGGTGCTGGGCTGGAGTCAGGGTCTACTACCTTCAGCTGTCTGTTTAATAATGAACTAAAAAGGCAATTCTGGTAAAATAATAATAATGAATAAATAATTCTGCACAGTCATGGACAACATTAGGGATATGGAATACATGGTCTTAACATTTTAGAGCCCTTTAACTAATATTGAAGAGGACAGATTTGGCATGGAAGAGTTCAAAATACAGATGTGTTGACTAGGGCTGATAAATAATCACCATAACAAGCATAATTGGTTAAAAAAAAGAACAGTTGGGTCTCCACCGCAAACCAGGGTCATGTGATAATTGCAGGGGTCACCAGATCATATGGGAGGTACATTTTCTATGTAGTCTGAATGGAAAACATGTCCTGAGGGAGTCACCCTCAAAAGATAAGCAAAAATAACAATTAATATAGGACTGAAACAAGTAAATCTATTGAACTAATCAATTATTGAAATAGTCAACTATTTTAGCGATTGATTAATCGTTTCTGGGATGTGCAGACTCAAAACAATGTTGTTCTGTAGCTCTGATTGTTCCAAATATGAGATAAATCTCGGACCATAATAAAGCAGAAAGAGGACTCTCTCACTCCCTCACTTTCACAATCGCAGACTGAATTTTAGAGGTTCTTAGCTTTCAAATGAGGAATGACATGTGAAACTTGTACAAAGAGCATCCTACAGAGATTACCTTTAAGTTTACTCTGTCAAGACGTCCTCAAACGGCGTCACTTTAGCTTCATGTGGTAAAACGTTTTTTAATTTTTTAATTTCCATGCACCTCTTTCCGCCAAACAATTAATCGTGAAAATAATCGGCTGATTGATCGTTAGTGACACAGCCCTAGTTTTTAACATTCTTTTAGTAAGACAGGAGGTTTATTCACCTGCTTGACTAGTTTCGACTACTTCCTGTAACCTTCATCAGTGACGTGTCTGAGGCGGCTCACATGGATGTTCCAGTCAGCAGGGGAAGCTTGCGCCCCCTACTGTTTCTTGTCCCGGGGGCACGCTTCCGGATTTCAACAGCGTCCTCCAGTGTTGTCTTCAGTACCGATGATTTTAGCTCCATCCCAGTCCGTAAGGTGGTTTTCTCTTTTGCAATGGTCCGAGATAGCGGATTTGAGTTGTTCCTGTTCAGCTTTTTGTTTTGCCCTCACCGTTTCTTTTTCACATTCTGTTTCCCTGCATGGGATTTGGTGTACGACTTTGCATTTTTTCTCCGGTTTAATTTTGTCTTTTGGGTGAACCAATATTTGCCTGAGCCTTCTATATGGTTTGACTGGTGTATTGATGTTGTGTTTTTTCATTGCCCTCTGCACTTTCTCTGTGATGCCCCTGACATATGGTGGCATGACCATGGTGGTGTTCTCCTTTCTCTCTCTCTTGGTTTCTCTGGTTTTTGTTTTTTTCTTCTTCTCCATGACATGTCTTCTCCCTTTCTTTATTGCCCACTAGTCAAGGAGGTAAAACAAAACTCCTGTCTTACTAAAAGAAAATTAAAAACAGTGTAAACCAAGAAGACAGGCAGTAAAGGCCTGACACAGCAGAACTGAGGTCAAACCCAGGATTTGATCAGGTCCATGGTCTGCAGACGTCCGACAGTCTGGCCACAACATAGTCCACAACTTGCCATTTTAAAAGGTGGGATTGTATAATGTGATACAAGGACAGCGGCAGTCTGTCAGATTTCACCTCTGACTCCATCACACTGGATTACAAACGGGAAATACTGAAATCCAAAGCAAGTTCAACTCATTTCAGAAGTTGGACCAATTCGAGTCAGTTTTTCATACTAAATGTGCTATGAAAAATAAAGTGGATTTGATTATTTTTGTCACCACACGAATACTGCTACTAATAAAGAAATTTAAAGTCAACACGCGATTTCAGAGTCAAAATTAATTACTAAATTTGTCTCCACAGCAGCCTTTATCCTCTCCCGCACCTATGCCTTTTATTGCGGAGTTTGATAAATAATACAAATATAGAGCTTGGGCTGCTTAATTTTTCATGGCACATTTTGGGTCGCGCCGTTTTGATATGCAATATTAATTAAAGGAAACACGCTGTTGACTCAGGGATTTCAAGCTTGCATATTTATCCAAATGAAAGAAAAACATTGAAACTTTATTAGACAAAGCTACACAATGCCTGCACAAGCAGCTCTGCACAACTCTCCTTACCCCATTTGGCCCTAATAATCCTCTCAATGATACTAACAAGCCCTAGAACTGTACAATCCAACCAACAAAGTACATATATTATATTCCAATAGCTTTTCATCATTCGCTGAACATATTCTTTCATGTAGAACTGCACAACACACACATTTTTGTGGTTTAGTCTTTGTTTGGTCCTTTTGATTGTGGTTTATTCCTGGTTTAGTCCTTGATTATCATCCAGGCTCATCCAGGAGCTTGGTCCTGCTTTGGTCCAGTCCATGACGTAGCGTGGTTTGATCTTGGTTTAGTCCTAGCTTGCTCCTGGTTTTTGGGTTATTCATGGATTTATTTATCCTTTTTTGATAGTTGGTCTAGCCAGGTTTGGACCTGGTTTAGACCTGGCATGGCCCTGCTTAAAGCTGGCCACACACTAGAGGATTTTTAGCCAGATTTAGTCTGAGGAGGCATGGCTCAACAAAAACTTTCTCTCATGGCATGATCTGTGGTGGGACTCCTCATGTATGTGTGTGTGTGTGTGTGTGTGTGTGTGTGTGCGTCCTCATGGCTGTCCTTAAATGTGTGTGTGGTCCGTGCACACATTTTAAATCTCAAAAGATGATGGTTTAGCCTGGTTTGGTTCCTAGTCTGGCCCAAGCTTGGTCTTGATTTGGTCCTGATACAGTCCTGACAGATTTCATTATGCAGTCTAAAACTGTGGTTACTGTCAAAATGCATATTTCATGGGCATTTTGACAGTAACCATATGGAGATGGGCACAGGAAGTGACTTACGTAGATGTAAACAATCCAACATATTATACCAATGAGAAACTAGTGAGTCAGAATCCTATGGAGCTTTACCTCCATCCAACAATAAACAAAAATAACTTTGTTCCTTCAACTTTTCTTCCCGTCCAGTGAACTAAACACACTTGAACATTGCGTGTGCGTCTACCTTCACAGCCGGGTGCAGTCCTGAGTCAAACAGGGCTTCGTTCTTGATGATGTTGCCCACTCCCGGCATGACGCTCTGGTCCAGCAGAACGTCACAGAGCATCCGACTCCCCTGGGCCCTCACTGCCTCCTCTGAACGGGGCTGGCTGAACTTAGGAGAGCACACGTCCAGGCAGGCAGACGACCGCACCCTCTGCTCACAGTCCTCCGTCCACCTGCAGATACAGTAAGAGATTTTTGGAGTGAGTAGCAGCTGATAATACATAGATTTTATGATACAGTAACTCAGACTCACTGCTGGACTTCAAATCACTCATCAAAACCCATCTGTTCAAACTGGCTTATCCTTAAAATTTAAGGTTAATGTTCTTGTTCGTCCGGTCTATGTAAAGCGTCTTTGAGTGTCCAAAAAAGCGCTATATAAGTTTGATGCATTATTATTATTATTATTA
This sequence comes from Lesueurigobius sanzi, assembly GCA_900303255.1. NCBI lineage: Eukaryota > Metazoa > Chordata > Actinopteri > Gobiiformes > Gobiidae > Lesueurigobius > Lesueurigobius sanzi. Next base: position 24,413 of record OMNZ01108433.1, read on the forward strand.
ATTATTTATTGTTACAGATAAACAGTTGGTAAAAAGTCAATAATTAGCTGTAGTTACTATTTATAATGTTTATTTGCTTCTTTACAAAGTAAACAAGCTGCTGACCTGCTGTAATGTGGGGTTTTTTTTAGGCGGAATTC
>OMNZ01108437.1:14841-43410 GCA_900303255.1 Lesueurigobius sanzi
GGGGGGGGGGGGGGGGGGGGGGGGGGGGGGGGGGGGGGGGGGGGGTCTACTGTATCGTTTGACCTCTAAAAAAAAAACCCCACCAACGCATCTGCCGTCTGTGATCCGCAAGGCGCGATGTTGCCAAATGATTCACGCAATTCGTGGGGAAAAACGCTGAGAGGAGAATGGAAATGAGAAAGCACAGCTGCAGGTGGACAACAGATGTGCGGAGGGGCTGAGCATAAATACTTATTAGTCCATTCAAGCCGAGCGTGCGCGCATCCCAAATAAGCCATTTTCACTAAAGATTGTTTAGAGCCAACTGGTATCGCTTAGAATAATGAGAGCAACAGCACCGGATCACGGGTGAATAGAAGAATAGGGATGTACATTACAGCTGCACGATAGGAGATATTTGATAACAGTCTTGAATATTGCTAATCAATATTATTGCAATATTTAGCTAACCCATTCCATTAAATTAAACAATACATTCCATTAAATTTAAGTCATTTGTTTTTTCATCAAATAGTTTATATATAGATTATATAAAATTAGGACCAAGGATAAAATGGAACTGAGCTACCAAGTTACGTATGCTTTACTTCTCTGTAGATTCTGGCACAGACCAGTTGTCGATCTATGTTAATTTCACTCACGGTTAGTGGTTGCGTGAAGCTATTTACTGTATTGTTTTACGCTTTTCAACAAGAAACTAGCCAAATGTCTCTGATCAAAAGTTTACATATTGTGCATCTTGAAACACATTTTTTCAGAGAGTACTGTATTTCAGCTGAAGTGAGTTTTTCTTTGCTCCTGAACAATTTTCCTGGCAGTTGTTACATTAGATCAGGGACATTTGAGTAGTTTCTGTTTCATTATGATTTCAAAAGAGTAAACTCAGTTCTTTGACAATAAATGGCTTCGCACAACCACTAACCATGAGTGGGAAAAAGATTTTTGTGTCATCATTCATAGTCTATGAAAAATTACCAAAAGATTAAAAGGGTATGTAAACTTTTGAGGACAACAGTTCTTGCGATACAGATTTGGCATCACCAAAATTTGGTGATATATTGTTGCCCCTAAATAACCAGTATATGGTGCGGTATTCAAAATGTCTGAAGAGCTTGAATTTGATACTTGATGGGCGGCACCGTAGCCTGGTCTTAGGGCTGGGACAATAGGATTTTGTCACAATACGATATAGAAGTTTTTCGATTGAAAAATGCATTGACATCAAAATGTAGGTTTAACCCTCCTGGGTCCATCAGGGGCTGTGCTGACCCTGGGGGGCGGGGAAATTCATGGACGACCACTTCTACTAACCAGGCAAGAGCCAGATAGACATTGTGTAGCACTCGTAGTTGAGTTCTCCACAATATCAATCTGGGACCGCTCCAAACGAATCCGTTCAGAGTTTCGCTCGTAGTTGTTTGTTAGATAGCGGCTCTGAGCTTTATATCATAATGTCGTCGAGTGGTTTTTGCGTTTTTTGTGGGTTAAGGCACCTTAACCCACACTACCTTATTTTCGAAACAAATGTTTGTTTTGCTCGGCACCTGCTGCTTTCGTCGCTCCGTCCCACTGGTGGGCCTGGCTCAAACACTTTAGCGGCTCGGGGCAAGATGGATTCTCGTGTGTTTGTGATCACAAATACCGCGAGAATTCAGCTTGCAGGCAAGGTTACACTTCTACATCAATATTTTTTCAAATATTTGGAGGGCCATTAATGTAAAACCCTCATGGTCTGTCATGAGGAGGTATTTTGGAGGCCAAAAACAAAATAATAACCAGGTGAAATAATTCCAAGAAATGCCCTTAGACCCCGAAGAGCTACGAGCTGTCTAACTGTTCCTGAAGTAATAATTAAGAGAGCAAGATATATATATTTTGAATTAGTGAAACCCTATAATACTTTGTTCATTTATTGAATTTTACAAATAATTGCTTTCGCTAATGTGGCTCATGAACATACCACTAAATAGACACTTAAATAAAACCTCAGCTTTAACAAAACAACCACATTTCACTGTTCTTATATTTCTTCTATGAATTTACTATTCATTTACTGCGCCTACCTAGGTAAATGAAGAACACATCACTTACCTATTTGTCTGATATAGAAGAAATTTAAACAATAGATGAAGGCAAGCTGAACACCAGTCAAAAAATGAAAAAATATTTCCACTCCGGTGCCATTTCACAGTTTTCATTTAACTCGGTCTCAGAATTGGCTGCAGACCTGTCATTTAACAAGCCCCATGTCGATAATAGAGATTGTATAGATTGCAATTCTATAACATCCGATTAATTGCACAGCCCTTATATGAAACACTGCATAAGTTATATTCCTTTTCCATTCACATTTAAGCAGTTTTTTTTTTACTTTACCTCAAGCCGTTTTTAATAAGCTTCATAATTAAAAGCGCAAGGCATTCTGGGTAGGCATGGTGTGACGGGAAATACTACAAGTTTTGACTTAACTTTTCCATTGCGACTTAAAAGCATTTGCAAAGCGCTGCTGTAATAAATGCTTGTGCTACAGCGCTCCTGCTGAATCCCATGGGCAAACGAGATGGAAATACTTTAAATACAAGTCAGTGGAAAGCAGTAAACTACTTTTGGATTCACGTTGTGCTGCGCTGTCATTTTTACACACGATACGGTTTGTCAACTAGCGTTACAGTGTGTAAAGAGATGCAGATCGGATGTGGTTGCGCGCTGAACTTTGAACCTTTCTTAAAACTAAACATGAAAAGAGCAGCTCAGGTTTAAGACGCAGTGATGGTGGTGTCCTTGTTACGCTCCACCTTTTTGTTATTCTATGTACGCGCAGCTGACTGCTGTGTAACAAACAAAACCTTCTCAAGAATCAAAGCAAAAGGTTCAAATACTGACTGTGTGTCGTCATCATCTGTGCTTTTGGAATTAAGGATATTTCCCTTTTTGAATGAGAGGCGGAAACTTCAATTCAAAACAACCTAGTACAGATGATGACTTTAAACCAGTGGTGTCCAAACCTTTTTCATTGAGGGCCACATGCTGATTTGGATTCGGTGCAGAGGGCCACGGACTGTGGTCAATGCAGCGAAAGTGCATTAAGACAGGCTTTAACTGGGTAACCTCACCTTTGTTTAGGCTTAAACCGTTAGCTGTCTCACTAAAATGTAAGTTATAGACGTTTTATTTGTGTCAAATTGTTAAACTTGCAGTTTAATAATTTTCTTACGATTTCCTACGGATTCTCAGGTTTCTTACGGATTAGCAATGTGTGCCAAATCCGTAAGAAACCTGAGGGCCAACAAAAGCTAGTGTGTGTGCATTCGGCCCCCGGGCCACACTTTGGGCACCACTGCTTTAAACCCTAAGATGTTAAAGATGTTTACACTAATCCACTGGTTCCCAACGTGGGGTCTGGGGCCCCACTACAGCGGGGCCTCCAAAGGTTGTCCACAAATGAATCACATAAAAATAAAGAGTTTATGATGAACTTTATATGAATTTTGTTCTATATAATCTAATAGGCCCCACTGTCACTATTTCCTTGTATTTTTTATGTAAGTTTACGAGGGAACACATTGTAAAACGAGTGATCTTTTGGATGTATGAGGGGCTCTCAGCTCTCATGTTTGGGAATAGCAGCACTAATCTATTAATCCATGTTAATGTTCTGTTTATATTTGTGTGTGTAACAAGGGTCAGTATGTTTCAGTACCATTCACAGATTATATACAGTACCTACAGTATTTAAAGGTAGGAAAGATTTCCAAAACTCAAAAACGCAGCATTGCACACTCAGGTAGCTGATGTTCAAAGGTATATTTATTAAAGATAACGTTTCGGCAGAGCCTTCTTCAGATCATTTTTTCTTTGAACCACAGTGCATGTGGAGTAGGCCAGAACCAGCTGGCTTAGATCTTCTCCAAGGAGCGGGAAAGACTTTCAGTCATCTGTACTGGGTTGCTATGAAATAAAGGTTTTGCCTCTTGTCTGAAAAGGCTCCTCTTTTCAATTGTTCTTCTGGATGTAAAATTTTTCAATTTACAAAATTGACAAACTATATTTGATAAGACTTTTCATGTTTCGTTGTTGCTGCCCTCAACCACTTTTCCAATTCATTCCATTTTCTGTTCAGCTCAGCCTGTGAAATATTTCCATTTACTGACTTGTTGAAAAAAAAAAGCACACAATCCTATTCCGATCCCATGTGATCTGAACACAGCTGTGAGCGCCTTCTGAGACGTATATATTCGCCAAGTGCAAATGAGATTCATCCACACCTCCAAACTAACTCGGCTACCTTTTGTTCAAACACAGCCGCGCACGATGGCATGGTCCGTACACGCAGCAGCCTCTGCTCTGCCTTAAGACCCGTGAAGATTCCATTTTTTGCAAAGATGAATAATTTAGGGTGTCTCCGCGGCTGGTGGGAGCGGAGCGGCCAGATTTAATGAGAAAATAGAAGTCACATTTTTAATTTTTTCCCCCATTTCTTTAGATTTCTTTTTTTTTTTTCCAGCAGCAAATGTTTAAGCACAAGTGACCGTGCGCCTGTCTCTTCTTCCCATGTGCTCCCAAAAGCAACAGTTAATCAGTCCATGTCTCGGTGAAAAGGACGCGGCACACTGGGCACAGAAAAAGCTTTTTTCTCTCTCCCTCTCTCTACAGTCTGACTGGCTTTCAAGGACTGTTTGCTTTTGTCGATCTTCGGCAAATCGTCTCTATGCCTGGCAGGCTTTCTAAAAAAAACAAGATATGTCAGGTGTCAGGCCTCTTGAATGCAATATAATATCAGAGTGTTTTTGAGAGGATGAATGGCTTCTGTGAGCTGACATTTCAAACCTGCTACAGCAATTTAACTAGTAACACCACAACAGTTTGGTTTAGGGATGTCAGATTAACCGGTTTTGCCATTATAAAAGCTCATGGTAGATTCATTGTAATAGTTTTAGGATTGACAGTAAACTGTGATGTAAACCTGCATGTGTCCAAGCCAGGGCTCGATACCTTTACTTTAATGATGCCATTTCGGTACCTATGTTATTTTATTTCAGCTTGTTTTTCTGAAATAGCACAGAAAGCAACACGGGCAGTTTTAATTTAAGCTACAAGGGCCAAACACTTTGAATTTCAGCAGTAAAAGTAGGAAAAGGACCTTCAGAGCTGCAGGGACAGATCAGATCCACATCATGGCACTGTTTTATTTCATCTAAACGTTTCTAAACTTGAGCCGCGGTGCTCGATGAGAAACGAAAGTTTAACACGTTAAAGATCTGTTACATAGTGTGAGCGCTCACTCTGTTATTTATCTTTTATATTCGGTACAATTACAAATATCCGTAAATTAAAGTCATAAAACAATACACAGTATGTACTGACTCTAGAAAGCAATAATATAGAGCAGGGGTTTTCAACTGGTTCTGCCCCAGGGACCACCATTCAGACTAAGCAGTAGTCTGCGGCCCACTGTGTTTGCGTGTGTGCAATATAGGCCTATTTTATTTGTATAAAAGAGGGCTATATACATTATTTCACAATGCTTTGTGTTGTCAAATGTTTACAATAACATAAGTAGAATTATTATAAGACATATATCAACTTGATATTCATGAATATTCAATATGCAGCAGCCCTAGTTTATTTTTAGTAGTTAACCTGGATAGCAAGTCACGGACCACCAGCAGTACTGCCACGGACCACCAGGGGGTCACGGACCACCTGTTGAAAACCCCTGATATAAAGAACATTAAAGAGATCTTTTCACCAAAAATGTCTAATAAATACTGGGCACTCACTCTTCTGCATTCATTTGTCTCTCTCACACCATGAGCACAGCGCATGCTACTGTGTTTGAGATACACAACAATGATGCTTCTAGTCTGCCATGTGGTGCTAAAGGTAATATAACGTATTTATTGTGTTGGGTTTAGCCCTGGTTTATTACCAGATTAGTCTAAGAGTCCTCAGTCCAGGTTTAGTCCTGATTCAGACTTGTCCCGCACCAGCACTGCTCTCTCTATATATTAGCCTACAAAAGTTTTCGTAAGTTGTTCTCATCCTTCGCTGTAGCTGTTTTTCCAAGTAAATAACCTGTGTTTGCGCTGAACCATCGCTGATTATCTGTTTCACACTTGTCGTCTGTAAGAGACAGAGCAGCCCGTGAGCTGGTGCATAATTGACCCGTTGAAAAAGATCAAGGTACCGAACATTATTTTTTCTGTACTACTACCACCTAAGGAAACTGTGCGAGTGCATGGAAATCAGCAGTTATTTTGATTTGTTAATTTGTTTGTATCACTGTCTAGAACAGATCAGAGAGAGTATCCTATTATAAACAATCTTTTGAGAACATCAACACCGATTTTAACGAAAAAGATAACAGGCTGAAAGTTTAATAGGTTTTAAATTAAAACAACAAACAACTTGTTTCTTCTTTGTTTAGACTGTTCTGAGAAATTCTCAGTATATTTCTTAATTTCAATAATTTTGGATAATCATAAAAATGCAATATTCAAACATTAGAATCACAACATCCCTAGTTTGGTTATTAAATCCTATTAGTGAGAAGTATTTCATCACCAACTTTAGTGGAGAAATACTGTAAGTGCACGTCTTTCTTAAAGTGCTTTGTAGGTAAAACTAGAATCTGCCCCGCTGACCACTCCCTCCACATTACATCCACGCAGGCAATGTTGGTGAAGTGTCTTGCCCAACAACACAACAACAAGACAAGAATGCACCAGTCAGGGAGCGGTGACTGGAACCAGAGGACTGGATCAGAGGAGGCTCTAACCAAGTACTCTAACTAAGTAACTTGCATTACTTGACCTAAAGAGCAGTCATCTGTACGTGGTAAGTACTCCAGACCAACCAGCCACTGCCGTTTGTGCTGGGTATGGTTCCTGAATCATTATTTTGCCTTTTCCTTATTTTTTTTCTTAACTTTCAGCGTCTACTTTCCAGCTGTCTTTAGTTACACTCCCCCCTTTCTCCCATTTTCCTAAAAAAAAAACCACAACCATCGTCACAGAATAATTGGCAGAGCTGGATGTAGCATTTATTTAGAAACATATTTCCTCCCGTTGCTTTTTCTTCCTCGCACTTTCTAAAGTCAAGCGGGTGTCAAGGCAGAATAATTTCCTGCAAAGATTAATTTTCTTACCGGGAGAGGGGAGGTGGAGGAGCACAGCCGGGGAAACAAAGCAACAGTGGCATGATTTAAGACAAAGAGAAACAGCAAGATAAAAGAGAATGAGAAGTCATGATGTGAATAGATTTGAACTGAGCAGAGACCAAGAGGCAGTGGGATGTATCATATATTCATTTGAGAGAGGCACTGGCTGATATTAAGAACAACATCTGGTGTGGAGAGAAACTCTGCACGTTTCCAGAAATGACACGGCCACAGCCACCTGCCAATGGCAAAGCAAACAGCACACGCATTTTTGTGCAAATAAATACCGGCTGCATCTTTGATACAATGAGGTAAACAAAACTGAATTATAAAGGCTGACAGAAAAGGTTAAAATGTTCAAAGCCTCAATTAGGATAATGCCATTCAACAGGGCATCTCCTCATTTTACACAGTGAGTGAAGAACTCAAGGTTGTGACATTGCTAAGCTGTCCACTTGGTTTGGAAAGTGATAAAGTAGTGGACAAACAGGCTATCCAAGCCAAGCTATCATATCAAAGTGACCTTTAACTGTCTTCTTCCGGCCAAAATATGAGCACCAAAATTCTTATAGCAACTTCTTTATCTCTCCGCTAACTCCACGTTTGACTGACAGCTGTCAAAGTGCCCTTTCCCTTCCCCCGTCCGACAACAAGCAATCGCTGTCCCATATTCAAACTCTGCCTTTCCTCTTAATCCTCACTCAGTGCAACAACTGCCCACAGCTCTGACCTGCACGCAGTTAATACATAATCTGTATCCATCTCCAGGACTAATATGGCAGACCCTCCCCCACTGTCAGACCAGGGCCTGGCCCAAGAACAAGATGACGGCTAGTGTGTCACGCAGAGTGGAGCTGACCTTCACTGGCAAGGGTCCACTGCCAGAGTGGGACAAGGGCCAAGTGACTGCAGGAAGTGAGCAGGAGGCTGTCATGGTGTGTGGGGGAAGGGACACTTCTGGTTAGTCATAAAAGACAGGGCGTCACTGCGGGTGCATACGAGACGAACACATGTGTTCACACAAACATGTTGGAGGTGCTATGTGCCTTAGGGAAACTAATGAACTGATAATGTTGACACATGCACATAGCACTATGAAACACTAACTTGTTCCTAGTACTAGACTTTTACTCAAGAAAACTAAATGCCATACTGTGTCACAATATTACATGGTGAGATTCAACACAAAAGAAAGTGTGGCTGGAATACGGTTCACTTTTTAATCAAGTGCACAAGCTCTACTGTTATTTGTAATTTGCCGTGTTGTGTGACAATAGACCAGCCCTTAACCAGGAGCAAACTGCCACCAATAACCATCCAAAAGCATGTTGCCTAGCAACATACAATTTAGGAACATGCTTTCAGAGCAGCCTCGCTGCTGTGTCCATTAACAGATGAAATTACCAAAGCTACAAATGTCAGCCACATGCAAATGAAGTCTACCCTGCTGACAGTGTGTATTAACAATGTGCTCCAAGTGTATGTGGCAGACTTGAAGAACGCCTTCTCAAGCATGTGTCCATCTGTGCACTGAGCAGCCTGTTTTGACAGCCAGGCAATAGGGCTCATTCATGGCTCTCCTGGGCTTGAAAATCAAAGGGATGAGAACAAAACCACCTCAGTTAAACGATTTGTTCCCAGTGCGACTATTACTTTTACTACAAGACTAGGTGAGGCAGCTCACGGTGAGCCGGTAGACTGCTCTAACAGAATCAGAAAATGCTTGGATTAGCGCAGTACTGGAAATGGAGGATCTAAAGGATTAAAATCCTCTCTTCTCATTACCACTGCAGAGAGAATGATACAAACACATCAGCACCACAATTTGATGTGATCTAGCCAGCAATAATGCTAGTCTAGAGTAGGGATATTCCGATACCGATACTGATATCGGATTTCATGCCGATACCACAGGTTTTTCAGGTATCGGTATCGGCGAGTACCTGAACCAAAACCTATCCGATACTACAATGTGTTTTTCTGGGCTCTGCAGACACAAAACCCTCTAAAGATCACAGCAGATATATTTGTGTTTCCTTTTTTTCCTTCATTTAATCTTTAGAGTGGAAACAGAACAGTGACAGAATACATTTTATATGCAGAATGAGCAATGGGCTTTGGCGTCTTTTTACAGACTTTTGCTAGTGTTTTTTATTTACATTGTGGTATCGGAAAAGTACATGGTATCGGCGACTACTCGGAGTCCAGATATCGGTATCGGATCGGATGAGAAAAAATGGTATCGGAACAACACTAATCTAGAGCAGTGCTAATGCAGTCGAAATCAAACAGTCTCATTCTTAGCACCTCAATTAAATGTCATTTAAGATATTTCATTCATATCTTATTTGATTTGAATATATTTATCACAAAAATATATATAAAAAACTCTTCTAGACTGGCATCCACACTAGTCTCCTGTTTATTCTAAACTGGAGACTAGTCTGGAAATGCTACTGCAGACAAACTGCTGCTTGATGCGGGACTAAGGCGGGACAAACATGCACGTAACAGCCAATCACAGCGGATGTGAAGACATAGCACAACAAGAAAGTTGTTGTCAAAGTTTAGCAAGACTTAGCAGTGTTTGCAAAATGGCAACAAGACAAAGCAAAGGCTGACCCAGGAGACCAACGCCTACATTGTCAGAGTCTACAAGTGCCAGTGAGGAACAGACCTTTGTCAGCTACTGCTAGTGAAAAACGTGAGTGCACACCTTCAACGGCTTCCTCTTGTAATGGTTTTACATATATTCCCAAGTTATTTAACACAAACGAGAGAGGAGCTGTAAAGGTTTGCTCTGTTGTGGTCGCCAACTTGATTGGTGCACGCTTACCACAGTGCCTATTTAAAAACTACAAAAACACCAAAGGAGCACAAAGTGACACTGAGTGAGATGCTCTGATTGGCTCTGTAGATTTTTGCAGCGCCGTTCAATACATCTACCACTCGTTACCATACCTACCTTCTTTCAAACAGTGGGTGAAAGAAGTGGGTGTGGTTCACCAGGTTAATAATTCATGTCTAAATATAGTACCTTGTAATGTATTCACATTAGTATTCCTATCACAATCAAATAAGACATGATTCGTATGTCAGGGCTGGAGTGATGAGATGGAGTGAGCAAAACAAAAAAAAAGTAATCTGAATGTATATTCTCATGTGCACTGATGTGCAGCATCGCCTCCGTCAGTCTACCGTCAGTCTATCATGTAGCCACAGCTGCCCAGGGGTAGACTGACCCCTGGCCAGTTGTGGCTACATGAGTAGCTTACCACCACCAAGTATGGAGTGAATGAATAATGCCATGTAAAGCGTCTTTGAGTGTTCAGAAAAGTGCTATATAAAACCAATGCATTATTATTATTATTATTATTATGTAAGAGCATTCTCCCATTGTAAAAATTGGTCTTTTTTCATGTTCCGGTGCAATAAAAAGAATGCTACTTACTAGTCTTAGTAATTGAATCTAAACTCCAACAAAATATTGCAACAACATGAGAATAATCTCAGAGTCAAAACTGTCTCACAAAACTACATGTTAATGGGGAAAATAAAAATGTGTTACAAGGCAAAATGTTAAATTAAAACAAAAGACTAACTTGTATCTGGAGATGCCATAGTGGACACGATGACTGGAGGACCTGTCCGTCTACTGAGTTTCTGGTTTGCAAGTACAGTACTTTGGCTTTGACCATGGATGCCCATTGGGACCAGGGCATTGTCTGGGACGGAACCTCCACCTTTACGCATCAGCTGAGGACTTGAGTGAGGGCTATGCATGGGCGACATTGGCAGTAAGCTCCGGTCTCTTTTCATCAGTTCCATGGGGACAGTGTAATTAGTAGAGTAAGCTTTAGGAACTTGTTGTTGTGGCTGTGATAAAGCTGGCATTGAAATAGGCATTTGTTGGGGCATGGATGGCAGCTGATGCATAGATCCAGCAATGGCAGGCATTGACCCAGATATTTGCGGAGACATAATCTGCATACCTTGCATGGGCATTCCCGGAACTGCTACCCCCGAAGAGTATGCAGACATTGGTCTTGAATGAACAGGCATCATGGCTCCCATATATGGCCCAGGGGAACGAGGGGGTTGGCCAGGAAAAGCTGATGTCTCCAGTAGGTGCTGAGAGGGGGCACTGCTGGGCCTCCGGCCCATTGCATCTCCCATTCTTGGGGTGATACTTTGCATGGGACCAGGAGTTTGTGGTGGCACAAGCTGTGGATCTACAGTCAACATTTGTGGGGGGGGGGGGGGGTGATGCTGCTGGTGCTGACTATACATATCAGAGCGATGGCTAAAGCTATTGGAACGCCCTCGCATTGGCATTTGAGGATGTGCTGGTGACACTTCAATGGGCCGTTTGCAATTTTGGACCACCCTTGACAGTACACGTGCCTGGCCAAGGTTAGGTGCTATAGTACGCACATCATTCTCCTCCATGACTGCAAGCATGCTGGTAGAGTCAAAGCCTTGTTGGATAAGTGAAGAGATGGTGCTTTCTGAAAGGCCCTCATTCCGTAGCAAAGCCAGAAATTCGGGGTCTGCAGGCTTCTTTGGGTCGACTGGTAAGGGGGTCTGTGGGGCAGTGGGAGTAGGTGCAGCGATAGGAACAGGTAAAGGGGTAACAGGGGGAGGATGTACTGGGGCAGTCTGGACTGGTGCAGGTGGAGCAGCCAAAACCGCTGCAGGCTGCACTGGAACAGGTGCAGCAGGAATAGGAGCGGCCAGAGGAAGATTAGGGTCAGTCATGGGCACAGTGACAGCAGCAGGGAGGGGCTGCTGCTGCAGATGTTGCTGCATTTGATCTTGTTGAATTTGCTGTTGAAGTTGGTGTTGCTGTAACTGTTGCTGTTGTATCTGCTGCTGCTGCTGAATCTGATGCTGCATTTGCTGCTGCTGAATTTGTTGTTGCTGGATCTGCTGTTGTTGTTGCAGTTGATGCTGTTGTTGGACTTGTTGCTGAATTTGCTGTTGCTGCAAATGCTGCTGTTGTTGAACATTATAAGGTGCAGTTTCCTGTCTCATAACCATACCCTGACTTGAAGGGTCTACCACTAAACAGGTGGCAGACTGCTGCTGTGGATCCAGTGGTCGGCCGTTAATATCAGTATAAACCTGTCCTGTCACAGGGGGAGGCTCACCTGCATAGCGTGGAGAGGCGTGATCCAAAGCATAATGAGCAGGTGATGGAGCCCGTGATGGTATGCGTTGTTGTCCGTCAGGCAACATTTTGGCAGCGCGGCTCAACTCATGAGCAGTTGGTGGCGGTGGAGGGGGAAGAGGCGATGGTGGGCCTTGGGGTCCAGTTCTGCCACCATGGTCCCACCCAGCCCGAGCACCTGGAGTCATGCCATATTGTGAGCCAGACCTACTGAGAGGATGGGGAGGAGGTGGATGATGCTCCGGTCTGTAGTAACCTTCAGGGGGGCGAGGTGTCATGGCTGGGTCATGGTGATAGTAGTCTTGATGCGAAATAGATCCTCTATGAGCCATGGGTGCCCTTTCGTAGTGGTTGAGATCAGGTACAGAGCCCTTCCTCAGCCCTCGTGGGTCCGTGTAAACCTGTCCGTATGATGGGTCTTGGTAATATGGGTCACGTTTCGAATCCAGGTCAGAAGGACGCACCCCTGGTGGAGGTTCGTACCACCCACCTCCTTCTCCGTACGACAGAGAACTCCGGCGAGCAGCTACTCTTGACTGATGCTCGTATACGCTCTCAGCAGTCCTGTCCCACTGACCCTCATTCCCCCCTAATGTGTCCCAACTGTGGGAGCGACCAAGAGGCAATTGTTTGTTAGCGATAAGCATTGGCAAAAAAGCAAGACAAAAAGTAGAGACCAAGAGAAACGTAGTAAAATAACCAGCAGAAGTTTAGTTGTCCTCTATTGTGGAGCGATTTCAAAAAGACTTCAGAAGAGAGATGCACACAAGTGAAAGAAACTGGTCTATTGTTTCCTCTGATAAGGTTGTAATATTGTAAGGCCACAGTATCAGGTGACTCTCTCTCAGCAGGCAGTTGTTGAATAATTAATCTCTGGTCATGCTGGTAGTTGTCCGGGGGAAAGAGGACACTCTTCACAAACACAGATCACAGCCAAAGTAGTCCAGTTACTACGTGGAACACAGCACCAGAAGAACGCCTGAGACAGCCACCAAATGTTTACCCATCGAATAAAACAAGAAAGGCGGGAGGCAGGAGGATGGGATAGGCTGGGTCAGGAATTGGGATGGGCCAGAGCTTGGACTAATCCAGTAGGGTTTATCATTCCCTTCTCTGGGACATTTTACTTGTGTGCCGATTGCTATGAAGGATTACATCTAAATAAAGCCTGTTTAATTCCACCTCCCACTGTGACGTCACATGAACCAGATTCCAGCTGATCTGGTGATGTGGTGGTCACTATGATGATGACGACAACGATTAAGTCCAGCCCCCAAAACCCTAGCCTTGTACTGGCGTCTGTCTTACCTGGTGGTGTGTGTCGACAGCAAGTGTTTGGTGTTCCGGATTCTACAGGCTGGGAGGGGAGGCCGGCAAAGCAGGACGGTCAGCTTCATTGAATGCAAATGAAATACAATTCACTCGGCTAAGTCCCATGCGCTGTCGGTAAACATCAAATCCACTCTGATTGGACACTAATCCTCCAGGCCTCATGCTCGCAGCAGAGTCACCACGTAACTGCCGGCCAACTTACTCTGAAATGTCCTTGACAGCTCTGAGGGCTCACCACCGATGCCCCGCTCTTCTCAACCCTGGATCACTGACCTGTGGCACATGCACCAAACATGCAACCTTTACATGCAACCTTCTAAAATGCATTAATGTGGATATGTGCACATATAGAATAATGCTTTCAATTCATATTCTATAGAGCAAACAAACTATATATTGACTAAACTCTGTACCTCCCCCCTTTTCTGTAAACCGTCTCTGATCCCCTTCTCTTCGCAGTTCAATAATCTGGATTGAGTGCACTGTGAAAGGGGAGGAGTTTGTTTTAAATCCAAATAAGAGCCTGCAACCCTTCCCTTGCATCTAAATGACCAAATTTCATATCTGCTAGTAATGAAACAGGGATGCTATGGTCAAATTTTGCATTTTAAACAAATGCAAAAATACTATAAAAAACAATATAATATGACTTAATTAAACCAGTGTAAAAATTTGCCCTAGTGTGAAACAGATCAACAGTTCAAAAGCATATAAATGAATAGTCAATAGTAAACTGATAGAAAAAAACACAAATCCAAGTGTATGTAATCCCTATTTTACTAGGGATTACACGCAGTAATACAGTAAGATTAGCCTGTAAACTCATGTTACGTCTCATTCAAGCGATGGCTATTTGAGGGTGCATCTACAAACCTCACTCGTGTGTTTGTGGTTTAAACATGATCTCAGCAGAGGAGTGGATCCCCGTTTACTAATGCATGAAAACACATGTAAGGTGCGGAAGTGTCCTTTCCTCTTCAAATCAAATTGGGGAATGCACCTTCATCAGAAAACATATCCGGTAATGTACTGCGGCACTGGAAGATTTCATAAAAATGTTTATCGTGAAAATGCATGTCGTCAACACTTATAACAGTAAAAAAAAAAAAAAAAAAGAGATAAAGATCAAAACAGGAAATAATACCAGCGCAGTCCCACAAGGTGACTGTAAAAATCTGATGAAAGCAGCTCGACTGGGCAGATGACAGGCTTTTGGGAGGTTCAGTGGAGCACAAGTTGACTTCATATAAAAGAAAATTAAAATGGGATGGGTGATGAGATGAAGGCGCATGAAAAAAAAAAAAATGATAAAGATGAATTATTTAATCAAGTCTGAGCTGAAAGAATCTTTGAAGTCGCCCCAGTCTTATTAATAAGGTAAACTTGTGCCACTTTTTGTAATCACATTTGTCATTCATCTTCAACTGTGGTGGATTTTTGAAAAGACATCCATATATCGTATCATTTTCCAAGCCATCATATAATTTTCTTTCACGTATATATGAGAAGCTAATTAGAATTACAAGTGCGTTTTTCAAACATTCAAGCCGGCATATATATATTCATAAAGACTATTTCAAGGGCAGCAGTCTATAGAGTAAATGTGATCCCTTGCCACTTGCCCAGCCTCTTCCTGTCTTTCTCATTAGTTCTAGTTCAGCTCTCGGGAGGCGATGGCTCTCAGAAATCTCTTAAAAGTCAAGCTCAAACGGAGGGCCAGAGGTGCGCGCTCTTTGCTAGTGTCTAATCCTGACTGGAAAGCAAATCGCAGCACTCCATGTGCCTTCAACTATAACAATGTTTCGACTTTTCAGTTTTGATGTTTCTCCGGTTTGCCATACTTGCCGGGCCATGCACAGAGCGCCAGTTTCACTCTGACGCCCGGATTTGGGAATTAAGCAGGGGATTTTTGAACAAATATAATACCGCCGCAGCAGAAGTGTATAAAGACCAAATGTTGAATAAGGAGCGGGAAATTTCCAAAAAGCACACACGAATTGGTTATATAGCACATAAGTACATTATTGAAGTGTTAATAGATCTCAGAATGGAACACTGGTTATAGAATAGTAAGTATCTTGTATAATCCACTAAAGGGTCATTCACAACTCACATTGTGAAAAGGAGAGAAAAAAAGGGAAGCTAAAGCAGCTTAGAGGGGACTTTGGGAATTTATTTAAAAACAATTTGACTTTAGATTTGTGGTTTTGTGATAACTGAATGGAGTTTTTCATATTTTTATGAAGAACTTTAAACATCAGAATCTTTAAAACATAAAGTAGAACTTAACCACTTACAATGTATTATTTTTTGCTCCAAAAATACAAAGCTGCATTTTTACTGTGTTTTATGTGTCACTTCTTAAGAATATGCTCCAAAATGAAAATGTGCACTAGTCTCCAGAGCAGTTTCCGAAATAAATTTAAGCTTTTCTAATGTCATCAAAACACAGTAATGCTGACCTTTGGCAACTGGCAAAGTACAATGCGCTTTTCTGTGGGCACTAGTGTGAGTGATTTAACTCTATAACATGCGTGCCTGCATTCTAGCGCAGTAGATTTCACATGCACTGGGCCGGTTTGATGATGTTGTCACTTACACGCAGCCATCAGACAGAGAAGGGAAGCACAGTGCTTTACAGTCCTGGTTCCTCGCTCGGGCCCTTTTGACCCCGCTCCAGCTCTGCGCATTGACAGCGGCACTTCGTTAGTGTCCCTTTTCATCTGCACACGCAAGCCTCCTCCAAAGCCGTAGCCTTGGTCTGACGTGCATTCATGAATAAAAATGACACGCAGCTAGTTCAATGGGAATAGAATAGTGCAAGAAGTAAAAACAACTGTCTGTTGGGGAATTCATGATTTGAATGATAAATGCACACTGGCTTATGCATGTGCGTGGGGCAAGAGGCTCCGGCTGGAAATGGGATTACAATGGCCACGTCACTGCGGAGAATAATGCTGACAGATAAATTGTAATGCACACTTAACTGATAAAACGTACACAGTTGGCTTGTGTGTGACTCCTTTGGGATTATTTGATCTAAAAGCATTTCCACTGCTACTGGATGGTCTGTCAAATGAAAAGGGATGGTAATGAAGTGTGTCCTCATCTATAACAATATAGGAGTGTACATTCTATAAATAAAAATCATGGTTTTAATTTGCTTTTACATGTTATATTCCAAACCAGATTGGAAATAATGTAGGTAGTTTTAATACCTGTACAATCTGTGGTATCGAACAGCACATTTACTATTCACTGTACATTTAAGAGAATAGGCTGGATTTCTTTCTTCATTTTTTGAAACCAATAACCAAAGTCAGACCCATCACTGCCAACATAAACACAAGCCACTGTAGGCACTAGATACAGGAAACGGACAAAAGTCAAATTAAAAGCATTCAGAGCATAAAAATTATAATAATGGTGGACATGCCAGAGTGCTACAGCAGACTTCCCTCCAAAAACAACACACATCTCTGGTTTTTCCTCTCCGATGACTTCATCCCCGCGCTGGGTGCCAGAGAGTGAGCTGGGCTGGGGGACAATGGAGCTAAAGGGGAGGGTAGTGGCTAAAACACCACAACTACAAGAGGGGGAGATGGAAAACTAACTGCATCTTTGAGGCATTTCCATTTGGTAAATGCTTCTTTAAAAATCCACAATTCTGCTCAATGTGGCATGTGAAGCTGCTAACATTTTGGTGATAAAGAGATTTTATAATGCCAGTGGCTCTGTGGTTACTCCAGCCCAGACTGGCACAAGGCTTGGCCCAATAAGTGGTCTAATGTTTTGGTTCAGACAGAGCGGAGCTTTTTAAAACATGTCATATTTTTGCCTCACACAATCACTCCCTGAAGAAGGCTGTAGGAATAACAACAGCAAAAGATCTTTGTTCCCATTTCAGTAAAGTGGAGGAAAAATAAAGGATTCTTTTTCACAGTTTGCTAAATGTCTCTCCCTGTTATTCATCCGCTTTCCCATCCCTTTTCCCCTTGCTGCTATGCAATCCAATAAAGTCTACAGACCACAAGTCCTTATAGTGGCCCTATTGTACATACTTTACTACTAATTTTCATAAACTTCCTTATCAGAAATGTGCGCATACAGTATTGTCGCCATAACATCAATAAATGCAACATGGTTCTGTAGATTTGTGTAGGTTCTCAGTCGTACAGGAGTTGTCCATCGTTGTTTCGAATTTTTGCCCACGATGGTTCTGTAGAATTTGCCAAATATTCTTCGAAAATTAAAAACTGCGTCACGAAAACTAGAGCCTTTGCCCACTAGCTTTTATACAGCAGAAGTGTGCTAAAGAGGTTTAATCTGCCATCTGATGTATTTGATCCTCTGTGACAGATTCCACTACCCCACCTTGTGGTGTCTGCGTCCAAGCACAGATTTACAACTTGTAAATCAACATTCAGGAACATGCTGTCACATTGCTCGCCTCCGCCTCTGCCGGACCAGTCAGTTAGCACTGGCTCAGCCGCACCGCCATCAAATTGTGCCGCTGCCCAAGCCAAAAGCATGCTGGGTACACAGATGGAGCAGACAGAAGGACACACAGAGACAGAAAAGGGGGGATAACAGAGTACAGGAACTGATGCTCACAACAGATGTTTACCACAGTTCCCTTATTGCACTTACACTTCAGCTGGCGCATCACCAACCACTTTACAGATGGACCACTCGTACCATATATATTTGGATATCTGATATGAAAAACTAAGGATCTTTGCAAATATGTCATTCAGGGGACAGCAATTTGTTCAAATTATTTAATACATAAAAACAGCAGCACCATGATTGCTCACATCAAGAAAATTCTAAATTCTGCTGATAAATTGGTTGGTCAGAAGTCAAAAACAGATCCTGGTGGAGTCTCCAGTAGATTTTCCAATCAAATGAACAAAGCTAATAAAGCTTTCTTCTGTGTAATTTGTCAGAACAACCAGGCAAAGAAAAATCAAACTGAATGGTGCTGATGATAAAAATGATTTGTGGGCACTATTCATAATATAACAATACAAGCTGGAACCACCCTTACAATTATTCACCAAACTGCAGAGCCAAGAAAAATATGAGAAACACTAGTCCCTGGCTGCTTCATGTTGCACACTTTTTATGGAGTGTCCGAACAGACAAGTTCCCTCACAATGGACTGGACCAAGCAAACATTCCTTTAGAACTTTCAAATTGCCTACTAAATTTTGATGTGCCACTTCACAGCTAAACAGACTGTGTGTGACTCGACTTTTACACCAAATAAAGTGAGGTTTCAAAGTGACGAGGGAGTAATTGATTCATGATTTTGCTCTTGGATGTCTTCTGTCTGCACAAAAAATCTGAGATGAAAGGGAGCGGACAGAGAGCGGGGGACAGATAATCTTCTCCGAGGATCAGTTATCTTCAGTGGAAGCACATTCACCGTTCCGCTCAAAATGCACATTCCTGGACCGTGACTCCTTTTGATGGGAGTAAACAGGCACATTTGATCAGCCATTTCCAATCGGGTTTAGGGCGGCCAGGCGCGGCTCGGCCGGCCACTCATCGCAACGAGCGGAGACGTAATCAATGCACTCCGCTGCGAGACAAGTATTGGATTGACACAGTTATCCTGAGAAGATAAATGCAGATTAGGGAAGCTCCAGTCTCCGCCACAACGCAATCAAAAGCACGCCCCCATCTCCTTGTTTTTGTCAATACACATGATATCAACTTTGATTTCTATTTCACGCCTCAGTCCCAGCACTGTTTACAGATAATACTGGCTGCTTTTGACATTACGGCGCACAACGGGCTGTACTGTGTTTTTATTTGTCTGAGGAGATTTTAACTTACCGTGAAAATGCCATGATTCACTCTCCTCATTGTTCAATTCTGAATCACCTTCCCCTGGACATTCTCAAGAGCAACATTGGTGACTGGGTTAGGAATTAGAATAAGAAAGGACGAATTGTGGGCAAAGTGGAGTAGAGATAGTAGCAGCAGTGCAGTCAATAGTAGTTTGGCAGTCGGAGCAATATTATGGCAAGTCCAATCAATCAATCAATCAATTTGTTTTTGTAACGCCCAATATCATAACAGGACTCGTCTCAAAGGTCAGTAGTGGACAAAGTCATAGTAATAGTATTTGTCATTTGTAGTCATGAGTAGCGGTGTAATACTGTAATATTGGTAGAAGCAGCTGCTACTTACCCACAGTTGGGTATTGTATCTGATAAGTATGATTGGTAAACAAAACAAAAAACAAAACAAAAACTAACGTCTAATATTTATATTTACTCCCAACATGTGATCAGCAGTGGCAGAAATAGTAAGTAAAAATAACAACATTGTAGTGATACAACAATTGTAGTGCCAAAGCCAGTCGTCACAACAGTAATCATACTAGTAGCAGTGGCTGCAGCAAGTATTATATATATATTTTTTAAAGTATTTACAGCCCTGACGAAAGAGCTCTTTGTATAAAAGGAGACAAATTGTGTCTGAGGTCACACCCAGAATACAGCATTGGGTCTGGGCTTTTTGACAAAAACCTACTTAACACCTCTCTCAAACCTCCCTCAACTCCTCAGGTGCCGTTTACACAGCAACAGTCTCCAGTAAAACGCAGCAGTCCTCTCTCCATCTGCTTATACACCAAAACTTTGGCACAATGAGACTGCAGTACACACCTTTGTCCAGCAAATGGCGCAGTGTGCCTATCACATGCTTTGGAGTAGAAAACGACAGTTCATCACAGTGTCAACTTCCTGGAAACCTTTGGATGTTGCGGCTGTCTGAGGCGCCTCTGGTGCATTCTTAAAGGGACTCTACGGAAGTTCAAATCTAAAAAATAATATATTTTCCATCCCCTACATGCTCCAACGATGTCCCGCGCTGTACTGTGAGCCCACACCTATCCCACTCAATTGCCACTATAAGCCTGCACCGTCACTCTAAAGTTGCGTGTTCGGGCCGAGGCAGCAGTCATTCACCAGCTTAACATGGAGACTGCAATTACGCAGACGGCCAGAGGTGATGAGTATGAAAATGGACAACCTCTGTTGAGTCCCTTTAAAGTAAAAGTAAGTAATTGTAAACAATTTACATTATTTTGTTTGATTATATATGTGAGAAGCCAGAAAACCAAATAATTATCAATAGTGATGTAGCCAATCAGTGTTCTGACCGCGGCTGTGACGTAATCGTTCTCCGTGCGTCCTCGTTTTGCTTAGTTCACAAGAGTCAGAGCATCTGAAAACAGCATCCCGCTGAGACATGAAACTACCTTGTCCGGAGACTCGATTCAAGATGGCGGGTGGAGTAACCACATTTGGAACAGCTCTCTCACCTCTCCATTTGTTACCCCCTCCAAACTTGATATTTTTGGCTGTGATTTACACGTTCAGCACCTGAAGGAGACACGATTCATATTCCACAAAAAAAAGGGAGAAACATGTCTGAAGATCTCAGAAAAGTGTTGTCCGCCAAAGCTAATCCCCAGCTAGCCCAAGCTAACGTTAGCTACGACTTAGCAGCCAACAGCAACTCGCCGATACTTCAGGCTATAGCTACAGTAAGAGCGGAGATGTAAGCAGACTTCAACATGCTGTAGCAAGAAATCAACGACAACTTCGATAAAATATACGGCAAGCTGGACAAGTTTACCGAGGACCTGCAGGACTGTTCGCGTGGAGGAAGTAGAGTCTAAAGTCTCCCGGCTGGAGAAGTGGGCCAAGGCTCTAGAGGAACGCATTGCCCTCCAAAGAAAGGTGATCAATTTAGAATCAAGATCACAAAAAAATTATATCTGTATATTCGGACTGCCAGAGGGGGTTGAAAGGGGGCCACTACCGCAATTCATAGATTCCTTCTTGAAAGCTCAACTGCAGTTAGTGGCGGAGTCAGACTTGGGAATTATACGTGCACACCGGCCCTCCCATTGGATGCAGCTCTGAGAGCCATTATCGTAAATTTTCGGGAGCATTCGACGAAAGTAATGGTCCTGAGAGAGGCTTGGAGGAAGAAAATCAAGGTGGGCTCCAGACTCATCACCAAGATTATCCAGCCAAGGTAGTCAAGAAACGCAAAGAATATAGTTCCAGACGCCCCTTACAAACATGAGGATTCACTGGGCCTCTGGCCCGCATACATGCGCCCAGGACGTTTACACCCAATTGGAGAAGAGAGGTTATCTGGTGGAGGGGCGCTCGGTTGTGCAGGAGGAGAACAACTGGGCGGGCAGTCGACTGGAGACTGTTCCTTATCAAAGAGACCATTCTGTTTTTGTGTAACTTTGATGTGTTGGGGTGATCAGTGTGGTGAAACTACCTTGTCCAACATTCCTAGTGAAACCTGGAGTCAGAGAACACAATGTGTGTACATGTGTCCCATACCAACGTACCGCCATTTTGTCGCTGTGTAAACTAAGCCTCAGATTGTGAATGCAAAAAATGGCCCCAACCAAGGATAAAGAATATTCTAATTAGTGAAACTATAAACAAGAATTATAGTGCGTGGTTCATCCTGACCACTCCTGTGTAAACAGACATCTAGCTTGTGTTTTCCAATTTGACTACAAGAGCTTCTGAAGATAGAAGCTAAGCGTCCTTAACTCAATCAACCCAGTCCAGTTGACGAGAAAATCTCTACTACAATGGATAATTCCTGGATGACTAAAATCCTACACAAACATGGAGTATGATTTAACAGTGAGCACACGATGAATCACTGTCTTTATCTCTCAGCATGAATAACCCTGTAGACATTTCTAAAAGCAGCAATTGTTCCTATCAGAGAAGCAAAAAACTTCCACTTGTATTGGCTTCATGGTTGATAAGTTGAGCAAAGCGCACTGCAGAATCTTTCAATAAATGCCAAACAGAGAAGAGAAAATACAGTTAAGAATGTTAAACACGATGGCCTCTTTGTCGGAGAGAGATGAGTGGATAAAAAATATCTTGGAGCGATGGATCCTGGTGGTTTGGAGTGGTCGGTGACTGCACATGTGGCTCTCATTCGGAGGCTGGAAACACACAAAATCACGGCTTCATTCGAGCAGCTATTATGTTGGATCTCAAGTAGATTTTTCCTTGGAAATGAACAAAGCTAATGGAAGCTATTCTAATTCTGTGTAAATGAGCTTTATATAGAGAAGTAAGGTTTTATTTAAAAGCTGTGGAGGAAAGCAGAGCAAAAGGAAAATAAACTTTGCATTTACGTAATTGAAATTATAGATGTTTTCTTTGAAACACACTTGTTGTTCCAATAATAAGTATGCTTTGAGGCATAATCTATGATGAAACAACTGATGTACTGTTGGTCACATAAATACAGATAAGAAAATATCAAAACATAGTTATGGCCTTTATATACCATTCTTATACGGCTTCCATCCCAACTGTTCTCTCTATAACTGGTACTATAACTGGTACGGCATTGGGACTCACCCAAAATGCAAGTAGAATTTTATATTTGCCTTTGATTTAAGTTACAGAGGTCTGCCACAGTTTTTTGCACTTATAAACTTCTAATTCCACTTAATTACTGTAGATAAGTTGAATTGAAATATTGAAATGTTTTCTTCTTTTAAGTGGAAAAGAAATAGGTCGCGGGAGATGCTCACAACTCACTGTAAATCATTCGCCAATCCACTTTTTGTCCAGACCCCTCTATAACACTTCTCTTTTAAATATAGGCGTAATAATTAATAATCTTATTCATGGCATGACGCTGAGCTGGCACAATGTACCAAGCATACGTGTTGAACCCATAACCACTAGTGCAGGGGTGTTCTACATTTTGCAGCCCTGGGTCCTGAACCCGGCCACAAGGTTTAGGATTAGTGCTATTATCATGTTAACGCAAACCAATTTTAATGGGGTCATTTTTTTATCGCATGATTAAAGTGGCCTGCGTCGCCGAAGACTTCAGCGAATATCCCTGCGAGTAAATGTCGTAGAGACTTACGTTTTTTTGAATTGGGAAGAGGAGGGTTCCCGGGAAGCGATGTAAACTTTGTGTCAAAAAGTGCTAAGTTAGCATTTTCCAAAACTGGAAATGGTACTAGATGAAAACTTGTTTGTTTTTTCTTGTTTTCTGTTTACATAGAACAGAAGTATGGAGTAACATTTGTGCCAAAAATGAGCAAATCTCTGGGGTAACATTTTGGGACAAAATCTTTGTTGTTGTTTTTTTTAACAAAAATGCAAATATATGGAGAATAAACACAGATGGTACATAGAAGGTCAGGTTTATAGCCTTTTATGTTCACAAAAGCACATATTAGTGTAATAATAATCATAAAAGTGGTCACAGTAAAAACTGTATGAATGTTAGTGTGAAATATAACACTACACGTTTTCAATCAAAAAAACATTTGTACAAAGCCTATGCACTTTTCCATGTTGATTATAGTACTAAAATAATAATTCAAGGGACATTTAGAATAGATAAAAATGTGTGATTAATCGCAAGTTAACTATGACATTCATGAGATTAATCTCAATTAAATATTTTAATTGTTAGACCGCACTATTTAAGATAGATTTTGACATTAATGAAGAAGAAGAAATTTCCTAGTCTGTAAATCCTTTCACTGACAATGGCAATACAGTCTATTCTGATTCTGAAAACGGCTTTGATTATTACCCTTTTGCCTGAGAGGAGACGTCGATCTCAAGCTGTTAGTAGAACGTTAGCAACTTTTCACTGTAACGGTCCATATTCAAGTGGTTTATTCATAAATAATACCCACCACACAATTAAAGTAAAGTCTGTAAGTCTAAATGTTTTATGCTAAAAGTTTTGTCTAAATGTGCTTGAATTTCAATGAACTGGTGTAAAGTATTTAAATAAAAAGAATTATATTTTTTTTATATTTTATCCTTCCCTTTGCTGATCTGACCAATGAGATGAGCTTTCCTGTGAACTGGGACTGAGGAGGGGCTTTCTGATCCAATCAGGGAGAGGAAGGTCGTTTACTTTTAAAATGTCTCCCTCTCCTCATATTGCAAACTAACAAGTGACTGTCACTTAAAAACAGCATTTGTGACGTGTGTTTTCATTCATTTGAGTCCAATGTTTTCCTCCGACTCTCTACCTATCAAGTGACCATAGCTGCTCATTACTTTTCAAGATGCATTGTGGGAGATTTTGGGTGCCCTGCTCTTTTCTCTTTGGATATTCAGACATCACTACAAAATTGCATGACCACTATATAGTTCCCTATATAGTGAATAGTGTGGACATTCAGACACAGCGCTCAGCATAATCGTAAAACCAAGTAAATGCGAGTACTTAGGGCTCAGTCAGAAAGTGCCATCCACAGGGAAATCCAAAGCAATATCAAAGAGGTCAAAAGTACACCCACGGAGCAGCACTGAGGAATATTTACAGAGGATGACTTTTATTTTTGCCATGACACATTTGGCCGTGATCTGACCATCCCTACATAAAGCTCTGAACAATAATGACATCATCCTTTGAGTCATCTTCTGGACCAGACAATGTTCAACAAACTGGGCTTACGTTGCACGACTGATTTACAACCACTGGAGCATGCATGGTGTCTTTCACCACAAAGCAGCGATCCAAAAATAAGAAATCCCTTTAGTATTGTGAAACTACAGTCCAATATTGAAGTGGATTGCAAAGTCAAAATCCTCAAAACAGGGTGCTCCAGGTTTGGCCAATGAAATTTATGACTACGTAAAGACTTTTTTAATGCCATTGCGGTCATATTTTGGCAAGCCAAAGAGCGGAAATTTTACTGACAATGTAAAGAAAGAAAGAAAGATAAAACATTTTAAAAAACTATAATGCAGGTGAAATAAGATGTAGAGACAATAATAAGACTAGTATAACTATATGGATAGCTGGACTGTTTGTGGAATAGATAAAGTTTCAACAATTATGCAATAATAGCTTGGTTAGTTGTGATTTGTTTTTTAGAGTGGGCATGGATTGAGTCAGCCTTAAATGGGGCCTCATTCAGGAATATTTCATCAGAAAATGTTCTTAAAATTCACAAAACGTTCATAAAGACAAAAAGAGAGATGCCGCAAAGTGATGAAAGTGACACTAAGAAAACCTCTGGCCTCATTATCATGACGAACTAAAACAAAGACATGCCTCTAAACTTCCATATATGGGCATGACAAAAGCATGACCAGAGATCAGTAGGACACAGTTACATTAACTTAGTACAGTGTTTCTCAATTATTTTCTGTTACACCCCCCCTTAGGAAGAAGAAAACATTTCACGCATTTCATTTGTCTATGAAATTGTTATTATAAGTACACCTCTTCATAACATTGCAGAACACACAAACAAGCAGCTTATGAGTATATATCCTACGTTTATGGAGCAAGAGAATTTTATTGTGTAAGGCCAACAGGAAGCGCGTATTTCTTAGATTATTGACAAACAGGGTAACTTTGGAAAGTGTCACCGTTGTTTTGGACAAGGCTTGAAGGCACATACATTTCTAACACATGGGCATTTGTGAAAGACTGCAGCACATGGAGAAAGAGACAAGAGAAAGCGGACACAGTGCCTCCTTCAGGTGAGCCAGGTAAACTAAACACCCTCGCGGGGGGGAGGGGGGGGGGAGTCTGCACACTCCGCTAAATCAAGCACCATTCTACAAACGCGTGTGGCAGACTGTACCATGCGACGGCTCTGGTGCAGCGTGAAGACAAATATGGGCGGCTCATACAAAGATCTCTTAATGCTATCTGAAATTGTCACATCTAATTTTCAACTACTTGGGACGCACTTAATTCAAAGTTAAAACAACATGGAAAGCACAAATGAAAATCTTACATGACTGATGGGATATAAACGAGTTTTAAGTACCAACTTTGACAGGCAGCCATTGGGTAGAAATAAAGAACAAAATCTCTGCTTCGTCTCTGTCTTTCTTTCAGAGAGAAGCACAAACACAGCCGCAAATCAATGGCGTTGTAATCAATCAGGGCTCCGAGGAGCGCTTCAGTTTATTACCAACTCCCTACTTCATCTCAACAGTAATCTGAAGACATGCACTCTTTTATTCAGCCATCAGCCCACTGCCGGCCTCCTCCTACAAAACGCTTCCACGTCTCTCCCTGCGCGTTCTTAGACAGCCTTCAAAGAGCCAGTTTGGAGCAATGGCTGGTCCCAAGGCGCCTTTTGACACACGAGCGAAAACACACTCTTATGCAAACGATCCCAGCGGCCCTTCGCTCGGTACAAAAGAAAGCTTTAAGTCTCGAAACAGTGCCACTGTAGTTAAAGCCATGCTGCGTAACATTTCATTTAATAATTAGACTAAAAATACAAGCATTGATTTCTTTACGGATGTTTTTGATGAAAGATCAAGCGTTTTTACTGTGAGTGAGAGATGGCACTGCTGTGCTGTGCTTACAGGTAGTCAAACATGAGGTTTAAGGCAAGACACTGCAGGTGAATAAGGAGAACATTTAAATTTAGATATTGTATTACTTTGAAACTGTTGCTGTAGATTTTATGGTTTTATTTTGTTGATATATTTGTTGCAAAGATTTTTTTGAGCTAGTCATTAATGAATAAATGTTCAAAAATTAAAATTTTTCCTGGTTTTTTAGGGTTCAAAGCTCAACAAATCCAGTTGGAATTAAATATTGAAAAACATCTCAGAAAAAAAACCTTCAAACAATTGTTTCCACAAAAGCAGAGATTTGGTTGCAAGAATGTAACAAAAAAATAATTTAGAAGAAAAGTGGCTTTCAAATCTGTGTGCATACACATTTATATGTTGTGTTTTGCTGTTGGCTTCCCAGAAAGGAAATAACCATATATGGATTACTGCGTCTTGTTGGTCACATTACGCAGGTCAGGTGGATACCAAAATTATGTCAATATTTGTGAATGGATACATGTGGGAAACACAGCTGGAGTATGGCAATATTGCAGTGATTTCTTGGTAAAGTCCAACGCACAATAAAAGTTTGATGTTTTTTACTTTGTCATTACAACCAAGATGTTAATGGGATCTAAAAATTGCTCACAGCACAGTATTCACCTGCCATGTTTCGCCTTAAATTGTTTGGTCACCATCTATAAATGCTTTTTTCAACAGTTGCCAACAAAACCTGTAATGTTCCGCGGAGTGGCTTTAAAAGACAAATGAACAATTGTTGCGGAGGGACAGTACCTTCGCAGATCCGGTCAAGCCGCTGGCGCTTCACTTTGTGTTTGTCGGCCAGAGCCATCCTGGTGCGAGCGTAGGTGCCCTCGGTTTTCGAGACTTTCTGCCCACCGCTGCTCCTCCTTTGGTCCTATGGTTCTTCAGTGGATAAGAACTTAGATGTTTGATGTGTTACACCTGAAAATAACAACATTATTTTTGCTTTAGTTTGTGATTTGTTAGTTTCAAAAAGAGACAATTTGGACTAGACAGAAATGCAGAATGAATTCAATCCTTCCTTTTCTCATAATATTCTAAATAGGAAATAGGGATGTGGCTGGAGTACGGCATAAAAGTATCCAATTTATTTTCTTGTCATTACAGTCTATAGTAAATACAACAATTCAGGGGGAAAAGGCAGACAAGTGCAGTGTATTTTTATTTATGTAACAAGCACACGGTTGTGCAAACTCAAAATATGTTTGGTGCATTGAAGCATGAACTTAAAAAAGAATCACAAAGAGGAGTCAGTAACAAGTGCAAAAACCTAAAATTTGACATATTTCTTAAGTCTGTATTTGTGATATTTTGATCCCACAAACCCTTTTTCACATTTTCACTTCAGGCCTAGACCTTTTAAAAGCGTGAACACCATCCACTCCGCATCCAAAAAGAGCAGCATGTCTATTGACGGACCAATAACAGTCTCCTTGTAGTGATAAAATGGCTGACCAGTCACTGTCTCAGGTGTTTTCTGTGAAGACCATTTA